>CM060254.1:55953801-55975586 GCA_030684275.1 Acipenser oxyrinchus oxyrinchus | reverse complement strand
AAACACAGGGAGGCAGAGTTACACACCTCACACCAGCACCGTGAAACACAGGGAGGCAGAGTTACACACCTCACACCAGCACCGTGAAACACAGGGAGGCAGAGTTACACACCTCACACCAGCACGTGAAACACGTGGGCAAACACTCACACCAGAGTGCAGGGAGGCAGAGTTACACACCTCACACCAGCACCGTGAAACACAGGGAGGCAGAGTTACACACCTCACACCAGCACCGTGAAACACAGGGAGGCAGAGTTACACACCTCACACCAGCACCGTGAAACACAGGGAGGCAGAGTTACACACCTCACACCAGCACCGTGAAACACAGGGAGGCAGAGTTACACACCTCACACCAGCACCGTGAAACACAGCAGAGGCAGAGTTACACACCTCACACCAGCACCGTGAAACACAGGGAGGCAGAGTTACACACCTCACACCAGCACCGTGAAACACAGGGAGGCAGAGTTACACACCTCACACCAGCACCGTGAAACACAGCGAGGCAGAGTTACACACCTCACACCAGCACCGTGAAACACAGGAGGCAGAGTTACACACCTCACACCAGCACCGTGAAACACAGGGAGGCAGAGTTACACACCTCACACCAGCACCGTGAAACACAGGGAGGCAGAGTTACACACCTCACACCAGCACCGTGAAACACAGGGAGGCAGAGTTACACACCTCACACCAGCACCGTGAAACACAGGGAGGCAGAGTTACACACCTCACACCAGCACCGTGAAACACAGGAGGCAGAGTTACACACCTCACACCAGCACCGTGAAACACAGGGAGGCAGAGTTACACACCTCACACCAGCACCGTGAAACACAGGGAGGCAGAGTTACACACCTCACACCAGCACCGTGAAACACAGCGAGGCAGAGTTACACACCTCACACCAGCACCGTGAAACACAGGGAGGCAGAGTTACACACCTCACACCAGCACCGTGAAACACAGGAGGCAGAGTTACACACCTCACACCAGCACCGTGAAACACAGGGAGGCAGAGTTACACACCTCACACCAGCACCGTGAAACACAGGGAGGCAGAGTTACACACCTCACACCAGCACCGTGAAACACAGGGAGGCAGAGTTACACACCTCACACCAGCACCGTGAAACACAGGGAGGCAGAGTTACACACCTCACACCAGCACCGTGAAACACAGGAGGCAGAGTTACACACCTCACACCAGCACCGTGAAACACAGCGAGGCAGAGTTACACACCTCACACCAGCACCGTGAAACACAGGGAGGCAGAGTTACACACCTCACACCAGCACCGTGAAACACAGGGAGGCAGAGTTACACACCTCACACCAGCACCGTGAAACACAGGGAGGCAGAGTTACACACCTCACACCAGCACCGTGAAACACAGGGAGGCAGAGTTACACACCTCACACCAGCACCGTGAAACACAGGGAGGCAGAGTTACACACCTCACACCAGCACCGTGAAACACAGGGAGGCAGAGTTACACACCTCACACCAGCACCGTGAAACACAGGGAGGCAGAGTTACACACCTCACATCAGCACTGGGCTTCAAACCCTCCCTGTTTAGAGATATTATTGAAACGACCCGGTGTCAGAAGTTTGAATAAGCAGACCCTGCTAAACCTGTTCTGTAATAACTGCTGGCACTTCTCATCACAGCATGAAGCAGTCTCACCTGTGAGTCAGTAGGGTTACTAGCAGGAGTTGTTCATGCAGTTATAAGAGAGGAACAGTATCATAGTGCCTATGGGAGAGGTGGTATTATTTAGAGGACGGGGCACCTGTCAGTCTCGGAGTTGATTGCGTGCCACAGCGGCGCAGGCGGCTGCAATAGGAAGATCTGGAACGACAGCCAATCCGTTCCTTACCTGCGGGAACAGAGCCAAAGTTACACAAGACTTACAGGACAGGATCAGCCACCACCCACCCGAAACACAGCTTTCACAGTGCTGGGGTTAATAATTACATCAGACACTGCATAAGAGTCCACCTGAAACACAGCTTTCACAGTGCTGGGGTTAATAATTACATCAGACACTGGATAAGAGTCCACCCCACACCACACCATCCACCCGAAGCACAGCTTTCACAATGCTGGGGTTAATAATTACATCAGACACTGCATAAGAGTCCACCTGAAACACAGCTTTCACAGTGCTGGGGTTAATAATTACGTCAGACACTGGATAAGAGTCCACCCCACACCACACCATCCACCCGAAGCACAGCTTTCACAATGCTGGGGTTAATAATTACATCAGACACTGCATAAAAGTCCACCTGAAACACAGCTTTCACAGTGCTGGGGTTAATAATTACGTCAGACACTTGATAAGAGTCCACCCCACACCACACCATCCACCCGAAGCACAGCTTTCACAATGCTGGGGTTAATAATTACATCAGACACTGCATAAAAGTCCACCTGAAACACAGCTTTCACAGTGCTGGGGTTAATAATTACGTCAGACACTGGATAAAAGTCCACCTGAAACACAGCTTTCACAGTGCTGGGGTTAATAATTACGTCAGACACTGGATAAAAGTCCACCTGAAACACAGCTTTCACAATGCTGGGGTTAATAATTACGTCAGACACTGGATAAGAGTTCACCCCACCTATCACAACATAGTAACCATCTTTGTGCCTCCATGCAGAATTTGCATACCCAGAGCAGTGCAAACGAACATGTTTTTATCTGTTTTCGTTGAAAGTGCCACTGTATTCAACTAGGCTTCTGTGAAGCCAGCACACTGTTATATTGAAACACACAGTAGAACCCTGTTATATAAACTGCTCTGTGGATGTGGAAATGGGGGTGTTGATTCTCAGAGCTATTTACTTGTTTTCATTAACACCATTTTTTCCCTCCTATTTACTGTGTATTAAAACAAGGTCCAGTTTACCTCCTTTTTCATTATTTTATCCAAGACTGCAAAGAGATTTCCCAAGGAACACAGCACCTTCTCATCCTCCAATGATTTCAGGGCAGCACCCCTGAGGAAACAGAGGCTGTGTGAGGATTCATACACCCAGGGGAGCTCCTGTGAGCAGCGTGCACGCTCGCACTCAGAGAGAGGCTGTGTGAGGATTCATACACCCAGGGGAGCGCCTGTGAGCAGCGTGCACGCTCGCACCCAGAGAGAGGCTGTGTGAGGATTCACACACCCAGGGGAGCGCCTGTGAGCAGCGTGCACGCTCGCACTCAGAGAGAGGCTGTGTGAGGATTCACACCCAGGGAGCTCCGTGAGCAGCGTGCACGCAGCAGAGAGAGAGGCTGTGTGAGGATTCACACACCCAGGGGAGCTCCTGTGAGCAGCGTGCACGCCAAGCACTCAGAGAGAGGCTGTGTGAGGATTCACACACCCAGGGGAGCTCCTGTGAGCAGCGTGCACCCGCACTCAGAGAGAGGCTGTGTGAGGATTCACACACCCAGGGGAGCCCTGTGAGCAGCGTGCACTGCCAAGCACTCAGAGAGAGGCTGTGTGAGGATTCACACACCCAGGGGAGCTCCTGTGAGCAGCGTGCACGCCAGCACTCAGAGAGAGGCTGTGTGAGGATTCACACACCCAGGGGAGCTCCTGTGAGCAGCGTGCACGCAGCACTCAGAGAGAGGCTGTGTGAGGATTCACACACCCAGGGGAGCTCCTGTGAGCAGCGTGCATTCAGCACTCAGAGAGAGGCTGTGTGAGGATTCACACACCCAGGGGAGCTCCTGTGAGCAGCGTGCATGCTCGCACTCAGAGAGAGGCTGTGTGAGGATTCACACACCCAGGGAGCTCCTGTGAGCAGCGTGCACGCCGCACTCAGAGAGAGGCTGTGTGAGGATTCATACACCCAGGGGAGCGCCTGAGCAGCGTGCACGCCGCACCCAGAGATAAATGTATAAATACTAAAACATACATAATTCATTCAATGTTTTTCCCCAATGTCTTCAATTGAAAAACACACTTCTTGCCAAAATGCTTGTCATTGAACTTATTAAGTTTCTTTTAGCATTTCTAGTTGTGCATAGTTGCTGTATAATTTAGTATAGCCTTTTCATTTTACAATGTAACATGTTTTTATAAAAAGCATTGTGGGTGTGCATGCTGTGTCTGTTCAGGGGCTGTTTTGTGTGGTGTGGTGCCGCTTCAAGAGTGCAGAGGAGTACCCTCAGACCTGATGCACCTGGCAGCCTGCTCCAGTGTGGCTGGGCTCCCCTCCACCCTCAGGCTCTGATCCAGCGATGAGCTCTCCTGTCCTGCAGGGGTCGCTATTGCAGTCCTCATCGGTGGAGCTGGGGGCGGGGCTTGTGCAGACTCCACAGCACTCTGCCCGTTAGACTCCTCCTCTTCACCCCCCTCCCTGTGGCGCTTTGTGCTGGGCTCCGAGACAGGGAGCAGATCTGAGAGAGAGGTAAGAGACATTTCATAGAAAGAGAGGGTGAAGAGAGGGAGAGAGGGAGGGTGTGGAGGTGGAGAAAAGAAAAGGGAGAAAAAGTATGGAGGGAAGAGGAGAAAATGGAAGAAAGGGTTTAGTGCAGAAAATGAAAAGGAAGAGACGAGGGGAAGGAGAGATATGTACATGAATGGAGTAAGATGCAAGATATTGACTGCAGTAAAACTGCAATGAATGTTTCCAACTATAAAGAATTGCAGTTTTGTAATTTCTGTCCAAGCAGGATTTATTTATTTATTGATTTATTTATTTATTTTTATAAATTTAGAGTGACCAATAACTTTTGATTTATTTTTCTCCAGTTTGAAATGTCCCCACACAGCACAGATGTTCTGAGGGTGTGTGAGCATCTCACAAGCCTAAAGCCAGAATCGCTTTTACACCGACCAATCCAACACAGAGGTGGGCGGGACTACTGATCCCAGAGAACAGAGAGCAGCCCTGCCTCTTATCCACTGTGAATGTGCTCGTTGTGTCTGGCCACTAGGGTTCGCTGTTGCGCGATGAGGAGAATAAGTCCCTGCCGGTTTCCCATCCCTACCCCTGGGAGCATCAGAGTCAATGCAACACTCCCTTCGGAGTCCCCAGCAAAGTTTAGCCTCTTTGTACAGCCTGGACACTGAACTAGCTGTCCAAGCTGCATGACTCATCCCGGCAGCAGCTTTAACTGGATAAGCCACTCAGGGACCCCTGTTCAAGCAAGATTTCTATGGAGCTCCTGAGTGGCATTTCAACCTGGAACATCAAAGATGAAAACAGAGAAGTGTGCAGTCTGTGAGAGCATCCAGCTCTTACCTTGGCTGAGACAGCCCCAGTACTGCTGATGTGCAGCCCTGACATTCTGAATGGACTCTACAGCACTGAGAGGGAGACAGAGAGAGATTACTGTTACTACAGCACTGAGAGAGAGACAGAGAGAGATTACTGTTACTACAGCACTGAGAGAGAGACAGAGAGAGATCACTGTTACTACAGCACTGAGAGAGAGACAGAGAGAGATTACTGTTACTACAGCACTGAGAGAGACAGAGAGAGATTACTGTTACTACAGCACTGAGAGAGAGACAGAGAGAGATTACTGTTACTACAGCACTGAGAGGGAGACAGAGAGAGATTACTGTTACTACAGCACTGAGAGAGAGACAGAGAGAGATTACTGTTACTACAGCACTGAGAGAGAGACAGAGAGAGATTACTGTTACTACAGCACTGAGAGGGAGACAGAGAGAGATTACTGTTACTACAGCACTGAGAGAGAGACAGAGAGAGATTACTGTTACTACAGCACTGAGAGAGGAGACAGAGAGAGATTACTGTTACTACAGCACTGAGAGAGAGACAGAGAGAGATTACTGTTACTACAGCACTGAGAGGGAGACAGAGAGAGATTACTGTTACTACAGCACTGAGAGGGAGACAGAGAGAGATTACTGTTACTACAGCACTGAGAGGGAGACAGAGAGAGATTACTGTTACTACAGCACTGAGAGAGAGACAGAGAGAGATTACTGTTACTACAGCACTGAGAGAGAGACAGAGAGAGATTACTGTTACTACAGCACTGAGAGAGAGACAGAGAGAGATTACTGTTACTACAGCACTGAGAGAGAGACAGAGAGAGATTACTGTTACTACAGCACTGAGAGAGAGACAGAGAGAGATTACTGTTACTACAGCACTGAGAGAGAGACAGAGAGAGATTACTGTTACTACAGCACTGAGAGAGAGACAGAGAGAGATTACTGTTACTACAGCACTGAGAGAGAGACAGAGAGAGATTACTGTTACTACAGCACTGAGAGAGAGACAGAGAGAGATTACTGTTACTACAGCACTGAGAGAGAGACAGAGAGAGATTACTGTTACTACAGCACTGAGAGAGAGACAGAGAGAGATTACTGTTACTACAGCACTGAGAGAGAGACAGAGAGAGATTACTGTTACTACAGCACTGAGAGAGAGACAGAGAGAGATTACTGTTACTACAGCACTGAGAGGGAGACAGAGAGAGATTACTGTTACTACAGCACTGAGAGAGAGACAGAGAGAGATTACTGTTACTACAGCACTGAGAGAGAGACAGAGAGAGATTACTGTTACTACAGCACTGAGAGAGAGACAGAGAGAGATTACTGTTACTACAGCACTGAGAGAGAGACAGAGAGAGATTACTGTTACTACAGCACTGAGAGGGAGACAGAGAGAGATTACTGTTACTACAGCACTGAGAGAGAGACAGAGAGAGATTACTGTTACTACAGCACTGAGAGAGAGACAGAGAGATTACTGTTACTACAGCACTGAGAGGGAGACAGAGAGAGATTACTGTTACTACAGCACTGAGAGAGAGACAGAGAGAGATTACTGTTACTACAGCACTGAGAGAGAGACAGAGAGAGATTACTGTTACTACAGCACTGAGAGGAGAGACAGAGAGATTACTGTTACTACAGCACTGAGAGGAGACAGAGAGAGATTACTGTTACTACAGCACTGAGAGGAGACAGAGAGAGATTACTGTTACTACAGCACTGAGAGAGAGACAGAGAGAGATTACTGTTACTACAGCACTGAGAGGGAGACAGAGAGAGATTACTGTTACTACAGCACTGAGAGGGAGACAGAGAGAGATTACTGTTACTACAGCACTGAGAGGGAGACAGAGAGAGATTACTGTTACTACAGCACTGAGAGAGAGACAGAGAGAGATTACTGTTACTACAGCACTGAGAGAGAGACAGAGAGAGATTACTGTTACTACAGCACTGAGAGGGAGACAGAGAGAGATTACTGTTACTACAGCACTGAGAGGGAGACAGAGAGAGATTACTGTTACTACAGCACTGAGAGGGAGACAGAGAGAGATTACTGTTACTACAGCACTGAGAGAGAGACAGAGAGAGATTACTGTTACTACAGCACTGAGAGAGAGACAGAGAGAGATTACTGTTACTACAGCACTGAGAGGGAGACAGAGAGAGATTACTGTTACTACAGCACTGAGAGAGAGACAGAGAGAGATTACTGTTACTACAGCACTGAGAGAGAGACAGAGAGAGATTACTGTTACTACAGCACTGAGAGGGAGACAGAGAGAGATTACTGTTACTACAGCACTGAGAGGGAGACAGAGAGAGATTACTGTTACTACAGCACTGAGAGGAGACAGAGAGAGATTACTGTTACTACAGCACTGAGAGAGAGACAGAGAGAGATTACTGTTACTACAGCACTGAGAGGGAGACAGAGAGAGATTACTGTTACTACAGCACTGAGAGAGAGACAGAGAGAGATTACTGTTACTACAGCACTGAGAGAGAGACAGAGAGAGATTACTGTTACTACAGCACTGAGAGGGAGACAGAGAGAGATTACTGTTACTACAGCACTGAGAGAGAGACAGAGAGAGATTACTGTTACTACAGCACTGAGAGAGAGACAGAGAGAGATTACTGTTACTACAGCACTGAGAGAGAGACAGAGAGAGATTACTGTTACTACAGCACTGAGAGAGAGACAGAGAGAGATTACTGTTACTACAGCACTGAGAGGGAGACAGAGAGAGATTACTGTTACTACAGCACTGAGAGAGAGACAGAGAGAGATTACTGTTACTACAGCACTGAGAGGGAGACAGAGAGAGATTACTGTTACTACAGCACTGAGAGAGAGACAGAGAGAGATTACTGTTACTACAGCACTGAGAGAGAGACAGAGAGAGATTACTGTTACTACAGCACTGAGAGAGAGACAGAGAGAGATTACTGTTACTACAGCACTGAGAGAGAGACAGAGAGAGATTACTGTTACTACAGCACTGAGAGAGAGACAGAGAGAGATTACTGTTACTACAGCACTGAGAGAGAGACGAGAGAGATTACTGTTACTACAGCACTGAGAGAGAGACAGAGAGAGATTACTGTTACTACAGCACTGAGAGAGAGACAGAGAGAGATTACTGTTACTACAGCACTGAGAGAGAGACAGAGAGAGATTACTGTTACTACAGCACTGAGAGAGAGACAGAGAGAGATTACTGTTACTACAGCACTGAGAGGAGACAGAGAGAGATTACTGTTACTACAGCACTGAGAGGAGACAGAGAGAGATTACTGTTACTACAGCACTGAGAGAGAGACAGAGAGAGATTACTGTTACTACAGCACTGAGAGGGAGACAGAGAGAGATTACTGTTACTACAGCACTGAGAGGGAGACAGAGAGAGATTACTGTTACTACAGCACTGAGAGGGAGACAGAGAGAGATTACTGTTACTACAGCACTGAGAGAGAGACAGAGAGATTACTGTTACTACAGCACTGAGAGGAGACAGAGAGAGATTACTGTTACTACAGCACTGAGAGAGAGACAGAGAGAGATTACTGTTACTACAGCACTGAGAGAGAGACAGAGAGAGATTACTGTTACTACAGCACTGAGAGGGAGACAGAGAGAGATTACTGTTACTACAGCACTGAGAGGAGACAGAGAGAGATTACTGTTACTACAGCACTGAGAGAGAGACAGAGAGAGATTACTGTTACTACAGCACTGAGAGGAGACAGAGAGAGATTACTGTTACTACAGCACTGAGAGGAGACAGAGAGAGATTACTGTTACTACAGCACTGAGAGGAGACAGAGAGAGATTACTGTTACTACAGCACTGAGAGGAGACAGAGAGAGATTACTGTTACTACAGCACTGAGAGGAGACAGAGAGAGATTACTGTTACTACAGCACTGAGAGAGAGACAGAGAGAGATTACTGTTACTACAGCACTGAGAGGAGACAGAGAGAGATTACTGTTACTACAGCACTGAGAGGAGACAGAGAGAGATTACTGTTACTACAGCACTGAGAGGAGACAGAGAGAGATTACTGTTACTACAGCACTGAGAGGAGACAGAGAGAGATTACTGTTACTACAGCACTGAGAGAGAGACAGAGAGAGATTACTGTTACTACAGCACTGACAGAGAGACAGAGAGAGATTACTGTTACTACAGCACTGAGAGAGAGACAGAGAGAGATTACTGTTACTACAGCACTGAGAGAGAGACAGAGAGAGATTACTGTTACTACAGCACTGAGAGAGAGACAGAGAGAGATTACTGTTACTACAGCACTGAGAGGAGACAGAGAGAGATTACTGTTACTACAGCACTGAGAGAGGAGACAGAGAGATTACTGTTACTACAGCACTGAGAGAGAGACAGAGAGAGATTACTGTTACTACAGCACTGAGAGAGAGACAGAGAGAGATTACTGTTACTACAGCACTGAGAGGAGACAGAGAGAGATTACTGTTACTACAGCACTGAGAGAGAGACAGAGAGAGATTACTGTTACTACAGCACTGAGAGAGAGACAGCAAGAGAGATTACTGTTACTACAGCACTGAGAGAGAGACAGAGAGAGATCACTGTTACTACAGCACTGAGAGAGGGACAGAGAGAGATTACTGTTACTACAGCACTGAGAGAGAGACAGAGAGAGATTACTGTTACTACAGCACTGAGAGAGAGACAGAGAGAGATTACTGTTACTACAGTACTGAGAGAGAGACAGAGAGAGATTACTGTTACTACAGCACTGAGAGAGAGACAGAGAGAGATTACTGTTACTACAGCACTGAGAGGGAGACAGAGAGAGATTACTGTTACTACAGCACTGAGAGAGAGACAGAGAGAGATTACTGTTACTACAGCACTGAGAGAGAGACAGAGAGAGATTACTGTTACTACAGCACTGCCAGTATCCATAAACACACATACAAAATAAAGCACTGACACACACACACATATATATACACACACAGGCATGCACACAAACAGGCAAACACACACGCACACGCACAGAAACACAAATGTAATTTTAAAACGAGCAGGAAACACAGCCGAGTTTAATAATGTTAAATTACATTTTTGTAAGCATGCACACACAACCAGGGAAACACTGACATGCAAATAGACATTTTTAAAAAAATGCAGACAGACAGACAGAGCCTCTGGCCGGTCTCCCGCACACTCACCTCACGCAGGGGGCTGCTAATCCAGACAGTGGGGGGACGGGGTCTCCCAGCAGCGCCCTCATGGTCTGGCACACAGACTGGGACAGGGAGTCCAGGTTATACCCCCCCTAAACACAGGGGGCAGACTTGGGTTCAAACACTCCAAACACCATGCTGCCTCCTCAGCACCACAACACATATGAGAACAAGACAATGGAGTCAGTTTTAATGATCACAACAGTGGTGGATTTTAATACCGTTGCCATCAAATACACAAACTTTCACCATTTTGTAGAAACGCCTGTCAAGTGGCTTTGTTTCTTAGGAGGCCCTGCACAGTATCGGGTTAAAACCAATTCATAAGTTTACGAATTAGAATGAATCTCTAAGAGAAGAATTCTAAGGGGAAACGGCAGTGGTTTACTGTGCAGAAGAGCAGGTGGAACCTCAGCTCTCTGTGCACATGTGCATCTGAACTGTCACTCACCTCCAGCACAGCACACAGCTTCCCTCCAGCCAGTGACATCAGCAGGTGCGTCAGGTGAGCAAAGCATTGTGGGGTAGCACTCATGTGCCCCTGGGGACAGACAGACAGACAGGCAGACAGTGATCTTCAGTTTCTCCTACAATGCTAACACAGGATTTTCCTAACCCTGTGACACCTGTTCCATGTTATTATATTGTGAGTTCACAAAGAGTACTGCCCAATGCTGAAGTGTATTCCCTTTGTGTCTCCAGATCTCTCTTGATGGCTTTTCTTGGATGCCTTGATGTTCAGTAGTATAGATGCAGGAGGAGCCAGCAGAGCTGAAAGGTCACAGTGACACATGATATCTAGAATCAGGAAGCTTACCCACATGGCCAGACAACATAACCCTCCAAGTAAGCTGAAAGAAAACAATGAGTAAACCTCACTGAAGCAACTCAGAACCACAGCAAACTGCATGAACAATCAGTAAACCTCACTGGAGCAACTCACAACCACTGCAAACTGCATGAGCAATCAGTAAACCTCACTGGAGCACCTCAGAACCACTGCAAACTGCATGAGCAATCAGTAAACCTCACTGGAGCACCTCAGAACCACTGCAAACTGCATGAGAAATCAGTAAACCTCACTGGAGCACCTCAGAACCACTGCAAACTGCATGAGCAATCAGTAAACCTCACTGGAGCACCTCAGAACCACTGCAAACTGCATGAGCAATCAGTAAACCTCACTGGAGCACCTCAGAACCACTGCAAACTGCATGAGCAATCAGTAAACCTCACTGGAGCACCTCAGAACCACTGCAAACTGCATGAGCAATCAGTAAACCTCACTGGAGCACCTCAGAACCACTGCAAACTGCATGAACAATCAGTAAACCTCACTGGAGCACCTCAGAACCACTGCAAACTGCATGAACAATCAGTAAACCTCACTGGAGCACCTCAGAACCACTGCAAACTGCATGAGCAATCAGTAAACCTCACTGGAGCACCTCAGAACCACTGCAAACTGCATGAGCAATCAGTAAACCTCACTGGAGCACCTCAGAACCACTGCAAACTGCATGAGCAATCAGTAAACCTCACTGGAGCACCTCAGAACCACTGCAAACTGCATGAGCAATCAGTAAACCTCACTGGAGCACCTCAGAACCACTGCAAACTGCATGAGCAATCAGTAAACCTCACTGGAGCACCTCAGAACCACTGCAAACTGCATGAGCAATCAGTAAACCTCACTGGAGCACCTCAGAACCACTGCAAACTGCATGAGCAATCAGTAAACCTCACTGGAGCACCTCAGAACCACTGCAAACTGCATGAGCAATCAGTAAACCTCACTGGAGCACCTCAGAACCACAGCAAACTGCATGAACAATCAGTAAACCTCACTGGAGCACCTCAGAACCACTGCAAACTGCATGAGCAATCAGTAAACCTCACTGGAGCACCTCAGAACCACTGCAAACTGCATGAGCAATCAGTAAACCTCACTGGAGCACCTCAGAACCACTGCAAACTGCATGAGCAATCAGTAAACCTCACTGGAGCACCTCAGAACCACTGCAAACTGCATGAGCAATCAGTAAACCTCACTGGAGCACCTCAGAACCACTGCAAACTGCATGAGCAATCAGTAAACCTCACTGGAGCACCTCAGAACCACTGCAAACTGCATGAGCAATCAGTAAACCTCACTGGAGCACCTCAGAACCACTGCAAACTGCATGAGCAATCAGTAAACCTCACTGGAGCAACCTCAGAACCACTGCAAACTGCATGAGCAATCAGTAAACCTCACTGGAGCACCTCAGAACCACTGCAAACTGCATGAGCAATCAGTAAACCTCACTGGAGCACCTCAGAACCACTGCAAACTGCATGAACAATCAGTAAACCTCACTGGAGCACCTCAGAACCACTGCAAACTGAATGAGCAATCAGTAAACCTCACTGGAGCAACTCACAACCACTGCAAACTGCATGAGCAATCAGTAAACCTCACTGGAGCACCTCAGAACCACTGCAAACTGCATGAACAAGGAGTAATATCAACTTTTTAACTCCTTTAAAACACAATATTCTCGAACAACTGGCTCATTTCCTGCTTTTATCTGACAGTGTACATTCAGACTCAGTTTTAATAAATACATTGTGGCAAGAGGTGTGATCACTGTGACATGAAGAGGTGTGATCATTGTGACATGAAGAGGTGTGATCATTGTGACATGAAGAGGTGTGATCATTGTGACATGAAGAGGTGTGATCACTGTGACATGAAGAGGTGTGATCACTGTGACATGAAGAGGTGTGATCACTGTGACATGAAGAGGTGTGATCACTGTGACATGAAGAGGTGTGATCACTGTGACATGAAGAGGTGTGATCACTGTGACATGAAGAGGTGTGATCATTGTGACATGAAGAGGTGTGATCACTGTGACATGAAGACTTGTGGTCACTGTTACATTACTTTAGATATCGATTCCCAGTGGAAGTGACGGCTTTCCACACTTTGTAAGCATGATTTAATAACACCAGAACCCCCTGCACCTTACCTCCGGGTCACCTACAGCGGAATCAAATCCTGCCAATATAAGAGATCAGAACAGAGGACAGCTCTGGCATTAGCATTGAACTGTCTCAAAGGACAGAGGACAGACAGAGCAGAGCATTAGAACATTAAACACTGTCTCAATATAAGAGGGAGTTCAAGAGACAGAGGACAGACAGAGCAGAGCATTAGAACATTAAACACTGTCTCAATATAAGAGGGAGTTCAAGAGACAGAGGACAGACAGAGCAGAGCATTAGAACATTAAACACTGCCTCAATATAAGAGGGAGTTCAAGAGACAGAGGACAGACAGAGCAGAGCATTAGAACATTAAACACTGTCTCAATATAAGAGGGAGTTCAAGAGACAGAGGACAGACAGAGCAGAGCATTAGAACATTAAACACTGTCTCAATATAAGAGGGAGTTCAAGAGACAGAGGACAGACAGAGCAGAGCATTAGAACATTAAACACTGCCTCAATATAAGAGGGAGTTCAAGAGACAGAGGACAGACAGAGCAGAGCATTAGAACATTAAACACTGCCTCAATATAAGAGGGAGTTCAAGAGACAGAGGACAGACAGAGCAGAGCATTAGAACATTAAACACTGTCTCAATATAAGAGGGAGTTCAAGAGACAGAGGACAGACAGAGCAGAGCATTAGAACATTAAACACTGCCTCAATATAAGAAGGAGTTCTGGGGGCTCCTGAGTGGCACATCCAGTAAAGGCACTCCGTGTGGAGTGCAGGATGCTCCTATAGCCTGGAGGTCGCCGGTTTGGGTCCAGGCTATGCCACTGCCGGGCCGTGGACGGGAGCTCCCAGGGGCAGCGAACAATTGGCGGCTGCCCGGGTAGGGAGGGCTTAGGTCGGCCAAGGCGTCCTCGGTTCACCGCGCACCAGTGACCCCTGTAGACTGACCTGGAGCCTGCAGGCTTGCCTGCAAGTGGCCCAGAGCTGCGTTGTCCTCCGACACTGTAGCTCTAAGGTGGCTGCGTGGCGGGCCTGCGAGTGAAAAGAAGCGGACGGGTGACGGCACACATTTTGAAGGACACGCGTGCTCGTCTTCGTCTTTCCTGAGTCAGCGCAGGGGTTGCAGCGGTGAGCCAGGCTTGAAATTGGGCATTTCAAATTGGGAAGATAATGGGGTAAAAAAAAATTTGAGATTCCAAATTATTTTAAAAAAAGAGAAAGAAAAAAAAAAAAAATAATATATATATATATATATATATATATATATATATATATATATATATATATATACAGTACTGTGCAAAAGTTTTAGGCAGGTGTGAAAAAATGCTGTAAAGTAAGAATGCTTTCAAAAATAGCCATGTTAATAGTTTATATTTATCAATTAACTAAATGCAAAGTGAGTGAACAGAAGAAAAATCTACATCAAATCCATATTTGGTGTGACCACCCTTTGCCTTCAAAACAGCATCAAGCATCAATTCTTCTAGGTACACTTGCACACAGTTTTTGAAGGAACTTCGGCAGGTAGGTTGGCCCAAACATCTTGGAGAACTAACCACAGTTCTTCTGTGGATTTAGGCAGCCTCAGTTGCTTCTCTCTCTTCATGTAATCCCAGACAGACTTCGATGATGTTGAGATCAGGGCTCTGTGGGGCCATACCATCACTTCCAGGACTCCTTGTTCTTCTTTACGCTGAAGATAGTTCTTAATGACTTTCGCTGTATGTTTGGGGTCGTTGTCATGCTGCAGAATAAATTTGGGGCCAATCAGATGCCTCCCTGATGGTATTGCATGATGGATAAGTATCTGCCTGTACTTCTCAGCATTGAGGAGACCATTAATTCTGACCAAATCCCCAACTCCATTTGCAGAAATGCAGCCCCAAACTTGCAAGGAACCTCCTCCATGTTTCATTGTTGCCTGCAGACACTCATTCGTATGCGCTCTCCAGCCCTTCGACAAACAAACTGCCTTCTGCTACAGCCAAATATTTCAAATTTTGACTCATCAGTCCAGAGCACCTGCTGCCATTTTTCTGCACCACAGTTCCTATGTTTTCGTGCATAGTTGAGTCGGAGGTATGGCTTTTTGGCGCAAGTCTTCCATGAAGGCCACTTCTGACCAGACTTCTCCGGACAGTAGATGGGTGTACCAGGGTCCCACTGTTTTCTGCCAATTCTGAGCTGATGGCACTGCTGGACATCTTCCGATTGCGAAGGGAAATAAGCATGATGTGTCTTTCATCTGCTGCAGTAAGTTTCCTTGGCCGACCACTGCGTCTATGGTCCTCAAGCGTTGCCCGTTTCTTTGTGCTTCTTCAAAAGAGCTTGGACAGCACATCTGGAAACCCCTGTCTGCCTTGAAATTTCTGCCTGGGAGAGACCTTGCTGATGCAGTATAACTACCTTGTGTCTTGTTGCTGTGCTCAGTCTTGCCATGGTGTATGACTTTTGACAGTAAACTGTCTTCAGCAACCTCACCTTGTTAGCTGAGTTTGGCTGTTCCTCACCCAGTTTTATTCCTCCTACACAGCTGTTTCTGTTTCAGTTAATGATTGTGTTTCAACCTACATATTGAATTGATGATCATTAGCACCTGTTTGGTATAATTGTTTAATCATACACCTGATTATATGCCTACAAAATCCCTGACTTTGTGCAAGTGTACCTAGAAGAAGTGATGCTGTTTTGAAGGCAAAGGGTTGTCACACCAAATATGGATTTGATTTAGATTTTTCTTCTGTTCACTCACTTTGCATTTAGTTAATTGATAAATATAATCTAGTAACATGTCTATTTTTGAAAGCATTCTTACTTTACAGCATTTTTTCACACCTGCCTAAAACTTTTGCAGAGTACTGTATATATATATATATATATATATATATATATATATATATATATAGTGCCCCCTGTCTGATTTTCTGCATTTTTGCACATTTTTCACATTGTATTTGGTCAGATTTTTTGTGGGTTGTAGTAATATATAGAGGGAGTCTGAGAGAAAAAAATGACACCAAAGTTTGGTGCTTCTTTCATTTGTTTGGTGTGCAAGGTAATCAAACATGCAATCTTCAGGTGTGAAAAAGTTATTGCCCCTCCTAGTTAACTCAACCCAATTAAAGGGATAATTAGGGTCAGCTGTTTGAGTACTTTGGTTAACAACCAGACCTGATTTGGGCCAGCCCTGCCCAATATAAATCTGACTAACTTTGGCCCTTACCATCAGAGTGAAGTTGTCAGCACACAGGTTCTAGAGGCACATCATGCCACGAACAAAAGAAATTCCTGAAGACCTCCGGAAAAAAGTTGTTGATGCCTATCAATCTGGAAATGGTTACAAAGCCATTTCTAAGGCTCTGGGGCTCCACCGAACCACAGTCAGAGCCATATTGTCCAAATGGAGAAAGTTTGGGACAGTAGTGAATCTTCCCAGGAGTGGCCGTCCTGCCAAAATCTCTCCAAGAGCAAGGCGCAAAATCATCCAGGAAGTCACAAAGAACCCTAGAACAACATCCAGGGATCTGCAGGCCTCTCTTGGCTCGGCTAAGGTCAGTGTTCATGACTCCACCATCAGAAACACACTGGGCAAAAAGTAGCAAGGCGGAAACCATTGCTCACTAAGAAGAACATGAATGCTCATCCCAAGTTTGCCAAAAGCACCTGCATGATCCTCAAGAGTTCTGGAACAATGTTCTATGGACAGATGAGTCAAAAGTGGAACTTTTTGGCCGATATGGGCCCCATTATGTCTGGCGAAAACCAAACACTGCATTCCACAGTAAGAACCTCATACCAATGGTCAAGCATGGTGGTGGCAGTGTCATGGTTTGGGGATGCTTTGCTGCATCAGGACCTGGACACCTTGCCATCATTGAAGGAACCATGAATTCTGCTCTGTATCAGAGAATTCTGCAGGAGAATGTCAGGCCATCCGCCCGTGAGCTGAAGCTGAAGCGCAGCTGGGTCATGCAACAAGACAATGATCCGAAACACACAAGCAAGTCTACATCAGAATGGTTGAAGAACAAGAAATTTAAAGTTTTGGAATGGCCTAGTCAAAGTCCAGACCTAAACCCCATTGAGATGTTGTGGTAGGACCTGAAATGAGCAGTTCATGCTCGAAAACCCACAAATGTCACTGAGTTGAAGCAGTTCTGCATGGAGGAGTGGGCCAACATTCCTCCACGGCTGTGAGAGACTAATCAATAGCTACAGGATGCGTTTGGTTGCAGTTATTGCTGCTAAAGGTGCCATAACCAGTTACTGAGTCTAAGGTGTTGCATAACTTTCTTTAATAAATAAATGAAATATGTATCACATTTTTGTGTTATTTGTTCACTCAGGGTCCCTTTTATCTAATATTAGATTTTGGTTGAAGATCTGATAATATTCACTGTCAAAATATACAAAAATGCAGAAAATCAGACAGGGGGCAAATACTTTTCATGGCACTGTATCTATAAGGACAGACAGAGCATTAGAACATTAAACACTGTCTCAATATAATAGGGAGTTTAAGAGACAGAGGACAGAAATTGGCCAGAAACTTAGGCAAAATGTTTATGCTGATTTGCACCACTTTGTGAAAGTTAAAATTACAAAAGGAGTAACACAAGTCTCAGAAGACTAATTCAAGGACTCACAGGCGTGCCTGCGTAACTTCAAATAGCATTTTGCATTTAATTATTACTGTGACTCACCTCGTAAGCGACTGGCAGAAGAACGTGGAAAAACGCAGCCAGGTAATCTGCATTGTCCATCCCCACCTGCAATCAACGACCTAGTTTACCAACGTGTGATGCAGCACAGTGAAAGCATGGGAATCATTGTAAAGCACAGAGAGGCATGGTAAACTATATAAAGAAAAACATAGCAAATAAAGCTAAGCTATGGTAAATGCATTGTATAACCAAGGGAAAAACATGCAAAAATACTGTTCAAAAATACTGTGGTAAGCTTTTGTATGGGTCACCTTGTTCCAGGGCAGGTTGATGTTGAAGCCGGGCCCTTTCCTTTCCCCACTGCATTGTAGTCTGACTCATGCAAATTGGGCCAGAACTGCTGGTGCTCGTGGCGGTGCCACGAGAAATACAGGACACTGAGAACACAGAAACCCAGAGATCAGACCTGCACCCTCCACTGGAGATTTAAATACAGGACACTGAGAACACAGAGACTCAGAGATCAGACCTGCACCCTCCACTGGAGATTTAAATACAGGACACGTGTGTTTGTCTTCGCCACTCGAGTGGGGTGGAAGCGGTGAGCTGAGTCTAAAAATAATTGGCTGTTCCAAATTGGGGAGAAAATGATAAAAACAACTGGCGACTACTAAATTAAAAAAAAAAAAGAATGAAAGTCCTACCTGTGCACTTGACTAAGGGGTTGATTTCAGGGATAGTAAGACTTTTGCTTAGCAATTTGTAAAGCTGGAGACAGCGGGTATCACCTGGGAACATCTTCGAAGGAGTACTGGGTAAGGGTTAGGGTTAGGGGCAGAGTAAGGGCAGGTGTGTGTAAAGCTGGAGACAGCGGGTATCACCTGGGAACATCTTCGAAGGAGTACTGGGTAAGGGTTAGGGTTAGGGGCAGAGTAAGGGCAGGTGTGTGTAAAGCTGGAGACAGCGGGTATCACCTGGGATCATCCTCGAAGGAGTACTGGGTTAGGGGCAGAGTAAGGGCAGGTGTGTGTAAAGCTGGAGACAGCGGGTATCACCTGGGATCATCCTCGAAGGAGTACTGGGTTAGGGGCAGAGTAAGGGCAGGTGTGTGTAAAGCTGGAGACAGCGGGTATCACCTGGGATCATCCTCGAAGGAGTACTGGGTTAGGGGCAGAGTAAGGGCAGGTGTGTGTAAAGCTGGAGACAGCGGGTATCACCTGGGATCATCCTCGACGGAGTACTGGGTTAGGGGCAGAGTAAGGGCAGGTGTGTGTAAAGCTGGAGACAGCGGGTATCACCTGGGATCATCCTCGAAGGAGTACTGGATCCCCTGGCCGTGATGCACGTCCCAGTCCACAATCAGCACCCTGCGGGCAAGGAGCAGAGCAAGAAGGGCTTCGTTATTTACACACGGCTACCACTCCCAGAATATTACACTCATCTTACTGAGACAGCAATTTAAAAAAACAACACAAGCCATATTCAACATGACCTCTCCACAGTGCTTTTTATTCCTGCTGAACTTCCTTGTAGTTTCAATAAACTCTGTGTTCCAATGTGTAATATTGTAATTCTAATGTGTAATGAATCTGTCAGTAATCTACAGAGCAATGCGTGGCCCAGGAGCAAAGGGCAGTGAAACCTGGTCACTATAAAAATGAACAGTAAAGAGGCAATCAGTAGTGTATCCGGCGTCAACACTGGCTTTTCTTCTAGAACTCTTTCGCCTTGGAAACTATGTGCAATGAGAACATGCTGAAAATGGAGGTTTATTCTGTATTGTCCTCTAAAAGGGTGTTGAAGTGTGAAGGCGTTTCCACGGCATACCTGGTGAGGTTGTAGTTCCTCTTGGCGTAATGCGCTGCCACGGCCACATTGTTGAACACACAGAAGCCGTTGGCCGCGCTGTGCTGGCTGTGGTGGCCTGGGGGTCTGAAAGGAGAGACAGGAGTCAGTGCAGAACGTCCCGTCAAAGTGTCCACTGCATTAGATTACTGGAGTGTTACATCTGGCACCTGTTCTCAGCTGCTTTGTAAACTCTTCCTTAGAAAAGTTTACCATAGTAAAAGCATAGTAAAGTGTAGTGAAAGCATAGGTAAGCATTGGAAAGAACTATGAGGTAGAGTAAAGCATATTAATAAGCATGGCAAACCAGGGTAAACTATAGTGAATGCATGGTATAACCAAGGGAAAAGCATGGGGGAACCCTGTGGTAAACTTTTATAAGGGCTGCAATCATGTGAGGTTCTGTTAAAGACAGGTCTCACCTCACAAGAGCCATGCCGTTCCTGACCTTCCCTGTCATGACAGAGTCCACCAGCTGCAGTGTGGCCCCCAGCGCCAGCTTGGCACAGTGATAAATATTCTAGAATAAACAAAGCCAAGAGGGTTAATCAAACAGTGCCTGCACAGAACTAACCACTAGAACACACTGCCTCCCTCCCGGTCCCTCAGCTCTAACCACTACACCACACTGCCTCCCTCCCGGTCCCTCAGCTCTAACCACTAGAAAACACTGCCTCCCTCCCGGTCCCTCAGCTCTAACCACTAGACCACACTGCCTCCCTCCCAGTCCCTCAGCTCTAACCACTACACCACACTGCCTCCCTCCCAGTCCCTCAGCTCTAACCACTAGACCACACTGCCTCCCTCCCGGTCCCTCAGCTCTAACCACTAGACCACACTGCCTCCCTCCCGGTCCCTCAGCTCTAACCACTAGACCACACTGCCTCCCTCCCAGTCCCTCAGCTCTAACCACTACACCACACTGCCTCCCTCCCAGTCTCTCAGCTCTAACCACTAGACCACACTGCCTCCCTCCCAGTCCCTCAGCTCTAACCACTACACCACACTGCCTCCCTCCCAGTCCCTCCGCTCTCACCACTACACCACACTGCCTCCCTCCCAGTCCCTCCGCTCTCACCACTACACCACACTGCCTCCCTCCCAGCCCCTCCGCTCTCACCACTACACCACACTGCCTCCCTCCCAGCCCCTCAGCTCTCACCACTACACCACACTGCCTCCCTCCCAGCCCCTCCGCTCTCACCACTACACCACACTGCCTCCCTCCCAGCCCCTCCGCTCTCACCACTACACCACACTGCCTCCCTCCCAGCCCCTCCGCTCTCTCCACTACACCACACTGCCTCCCTCCCAGCCCTCCGCTCTCACCACTACACCACACTGCCTCCCTCCCAGCCCCTCCGCTCTCTCCACTACACCACACTGCCTCCCTCCCAGCCCCTCCGCTCTCACCACTACACCACACTGCCTCCCTCCCAGCCCCTCAGCTCTCACCACTACACCACACTGCCTCCCTCCCAGCCCCTCAGCTCTCTCCACTACACCACACTGCCTCCCTCCCAGCCCTCCGCTCTCTCCACTACACCACACTGCCTCCCTCCCAGTCCCTCAGCTCTAACCACTACACCACACTGCCTCCCTCCCAGCCCCTCAGCTCTCACCACTACACCACACTGCCTCCCTCCCAGCCCCTCCGCTCTCACCACTACACCACACTGCCTCCCTCCCAGTCCCTCAGCTCTAACCACTACACCACACTGCCTCCCTCCCAGCCCCTCAGCTCTCTCCACTACACCACACTGCCTCCCTCC
>CM060254.1:55681548-55951548 GCA_030684275.1 Acipenser oxyrinchus oxyrinchus | reverse complement strand
ACACAGACACAGAAACACACACACAGAAACAGAAGCACACATACACAGACACACACAGAAACAGAAACACACACACAGAGAAACACACACAAAAAAACACACACACACAGAAACGCGCGCACACACAGACACGCACACACATACACGCACACACACACCTTTTCCTGCCTGGCATTAGCATTCATAGCAGCCCCCTGTTCCAGTGTGGTGCAGCTCACAGCAATTACAAGACCCTGCCTTTTCCACACCGGAGGCTCTCTCAAGTGAGCAAACCAGAATTTAGAAAACACTGAAAATAGAATTGCAGAATGTGAGAGGAGTGAAGATAACACCTGAGCTGATTAACTGTTGGAAAATCGTTAGATTAAAAATGCTTTTTATCTTTACATTATTATATTTTTTTTTATGTCATTATTATTATTATTATTTATTTCTTAGCAGACGCCCTTATCCAGGGCGACTTAAAATTGTTACAAGATATCACATTATTTTTTACATACAATTCCCCATTTATACAGCTGGGTTTTCACTGGAGCAATTTAGGTAAAGTACCTTGCTCAAGGGTACAGCAGTAGTGTCCCCTACCAGGGATTGAACCCACAACCCTCCGGTCAAGAGTCCAGAGCCCTAACCTCTACACCACACTGCTGCCCTCTACACCACACTGCTGCCCACACACTGTCATGTCCAGCAGTTATAGTTCAGAGTACAAGCCTGATCTTGACCTCTGTATGTTTAGCTTGTAATTCTTTACAGATCTGTCTAACCTGTCAGCACTCCGTCTAACTGCCACACAGTTCGGCACATTTGTAAACCTGCATGAGAGGGGTGTTCCAAGGGAGGACTGGGGTAGCAGAGTCAGATCTACCACACTCCAGGCAGTAGGGGTGTCAGGACAGGTTTGGTGTGAGTGATATGCAGCACCCTGTGCGTCTCCCTCCTCAGAAGAGCCAGATTAACCAGGAGGAGGCGCTGGGGATGGGTCCGGTTAGCCCTACCCGAGATCGAGGAGCTGCTCATCTCCAAGGAGCCCTACGAGCCTGTGGGCAGCGGCGCTCAGCTTCAACACGCAGCACGAGCGCTGGCTCAACGGAGCGATGCTGCAGGTCAACGTAGAGGAGGTGGAGGAGCAGGTGAGCACATGTGCACATGTCCACGCTCCCCATGCTTATACTATATACTACATATACCATAGTTTACCATGCTTTGACTTATTTTTTAAATATACTTCCCCATACCTCTCTGGGCTTTACAATGTTTGCCTATGCTTTACCATGCTTACCATTATTAGCATTATTACACTTTGCTATGTTATTACTTTGATAAGGGCCTAAAGGGGCTACTACTCCACATAAATTTAGAAATACTAAAAGAAACTTCATAATTTGTGAAGTATTCCTAAATGTAGCACTTGTGAGTGTTTGTTTTATGGTTGTGGATGCTACGCCACACTGTATTGATGCACTCAGCATGTGAACACCGGCTGCATTGTGCTCTCCCTGCCTAACCTGCCTGAGACACAGGCTCCACACTGCCATACACTGCTAGACAGGGCTCAGACACACCAGCGCCACCAAGGGGACAGAGCCACGGGATAGAATAGCGAGGTGTGGGAAAGCATATTAATAAACATGGCAAACCAGGGTAACCGATGGGAAATGTGTAGTATAACATGAGAAAAGCACCAGGGTAACCGATGGGAAATGTGTAGTATAACATGGGAAAAGCACCAGGGTAACCGATGGGAAATGTGTAGTATAACATGGGAAAAGCACCAGGGTAACCGATGGGAAATGTGTAGTATAACATGGGAAAAGCACCAGGGTAACCGATGGGAAATGTGTAGTATAACATGGGAAAAGCACCAGGGTAACCGATGGGAAATGTGTAGTATAACATGGGAAAAGCACCAGGGTAACCGATGGGAAATGTGTAGTATAACATGGGGAAAGCACCAGGGTAACCGATGGGAAATGTGTAGTATAACATGGGAAAAGCACCAGGGTAACCGATGGGAAATGTGTAGTATAACATGGGAAAAGC
The DNA here is from genome assembly GCA_030684275.1 of Acipenser oxyrinchus oxyrinchus. Lineage (NCBI taxonomy): Eukaryota > Metazoa > Chordata > Actinopteri > Acipenseriformes > Acipenseridae > Acipenser > Acipenser oxyrinchus. Next base: position 55,949,505 of record CM060254.1, on the reverse strand, counting down.
ATGACGATAGAACTGCAAACATGCCGTACAAGAATACCCTGGTAAACTTTTAGAAGGGTTGTATATAGTTCTGTTTTTTGCTGTGTTACATTCGAGCCAGGGATGTTTATTTTATTACAAAAAACTAAAGATGAATTGCAAAAAGAAATAATCTGGTGTTCAGAAATGCAAAAAGCATAAACACCGAATTGTTTTGAAGTAGAGAAAAGCAGAATAACTGCATGAATCTCAATAAAGACAATAAACATGAGCCTCTGAGGAGCATTCATTTTGTGAGACTTGGGTTTTATAAGTAGCAAAAGCCTGTACAAATAAGTACACAACAAACTTCACCCATTATGTAAAGCATGGGACTCCTGACTCGATGCTCCAAATCCAATTAAATGTGTTCATTAGTATTATACATTCCCTACACCGACTGCACTGTACTCCACATTCGTGTCTGCTATATATCAAGCTTGGCACAGCACTGGTTAACCCACAGGAGCTCACAGCTGCTTTCAAATAACATAAAGATCGATACCGGCTTATATTGGGTTATTGTGAGAACAAGAATTAGCCTGAGGTACGCTGCACAATAGATTAATCTTGGGCCGGCTGATCAAAATCAATACATTTCTCTGCAAGAATGTTCTTTTCTTATTCATGTCATCTCATCAGGTGCAGAGTTTATGGAAGACCAGCTACAAGCTGACGAAGATACTGCATCACCCGGACCTGCACGGGCCCCTGAAAGCTGCCACCACCATCAAGACCAAGCTGGAGAAGTTCCGGATGAACATGCCGCTCATCAGCGCACTTTGCAGCCCCGGAATCAAGCAGAGGCACTGGAACCTCATGAGCAGGAAGGTGAGAGCTGAGCTCCTGGCAGGTCTCTTCATTCAGGGGCAGTGCTTAAAGACAATCCAGCTTCATTGTTACATCACCATCTTTCAGCTCTGCCAGCCCCGCCTCCTCTGTGTCTCTGTAAATGTACAGTAGAGTAGGTGGAGCTGGTAGAGCTGAACGAAGTGAGGAAGTTTGTTTAGTCCCAGCACTTAGGATTCTCCAGACAAGCTCAAAACAGTGCAAAGGCAAGTAACAAACACCTGAGAACAGCAAGGAGGGACGTGGAAACATAATGAACAAACACCAGAGAACAGCAAGGAGGGACGTGGAAACATAATGAACAAACACCAGAGAACAGCAAGGAGGGACGTGGAAACATAATGAACAAACACCAGAGAACAGCAAGGAGGGACGTGGAAACATAATGAACAAACACCAGAGAACAGCAAGGAGGGACGTGGAAACATAATGAACAAACACCAGAGAACAGCAAGGAGGGACGTGGAAACATAATGAACAAACACCAGAGAACAGCAAGGAGGGACGTGGAAACATAATGAACAAACACCAGAGAACAGCAAGGAGGGACGTGGAAACATAATGAACAAACACCAGAGAACAGCAAGGAGGGACGTGGAAACATAATGAACAAACACCAGAGAACAGCAAGGAGGGACGTGGAAACATAATGAACAAACACCAGAGAACAGCAAGGAGGGACGTGGAAACATAATGAACAAACACCAGAGAACAGCAAGGAGGGACGTGGAAACATAATGAACAAACACCAGAGAACAGCAAGGAGGGACGTGGAAACATAATGAACAAACACCAGAGAACAGCAAGCAGGGACGTGGAAACATAATATTAATTGGAATGGCATTTGAGACCTGTGTAGCTAATGGAAGTGAAACATGGGTAACATTTCTGGAATGAGTTTTAGTGAGACAGGGAAAAGTAGTAGCGAGACATCAGCACTGAGCACCTCGCACCCGTGCACATACCAGCAAACTTACAGATAAGCCAGTGCTAGATGTGTGACCTACTTTGGCTTGGGAGGGAGTTGGACTTCAACAAAATCAACGAAAATCCATCTTTTGAATTAACTTGCATTTTGAAACCCTGGATTGAGCTTCCTTGTGAGGCTTTGAATTTAATTAAATCCAATTACTATGCCAGGAACGATCTAGCCGGAAATCATTTTAATAGGATGGGTGTTTAATGAATGATGCATTAAGAAAGAGTGTCGGCAGCTCTGCTAGAAATACTCAGAAATTCAATCAAAAATACCTTTTCCAACCGAACCCAAAGCTATTCCTTAATACCCTGCTTTGAAATGTTCACTCAATATTTGCGAGGAGTATTGGGTCCCAGTCAATGCTTCATTCCAAGGAGATTGAAATAGCTGTGTAATTGGCAAGCCTGTCCGTCCAGTACCTGAAATCAATATGCTGGGTCTGCTCATCTAATTACCTGCACTTATTAACACACTTCACTGACTCGAACTACTTTTCACACTGTTGTACTCAAATCTATGTACCTTCTTAAAGTTACTCTGAATGACGCACACTCGCTGAACTTTACTAAGACATGCATGTGTGCTGGAATTACACTGTCAGTGGTTTCATTCTAATTTTGAAACATTAGCAGGTTTATTTCCCCACACGCACCTAGAGCAAAACCTTAACAAATCTCTCCCAAAATGCTTTAGCAACTTAAAAAAAAGTCATATTGGACATGTAGTTACATAGTTATGACCGTAGTTATGACTGTGGCATATATAGCAACTGTGTAATTGAACAGTTTTACCAAAGAAGTGTTTCCTCCTTTCATTGTCTGCAGTGATCACTCACCAATACAGGGGTCAAGTTTTTAACAAGTGTTGCACTCAGAGTAGCTCCCCTACTTGATTAAACATGTTATCCAGCAGCACCACATAGCCATCCTTAATATGCAGCATCCTACCCGAGAGAGAGAGCTGTTCATTTATTTAGTGAGCCGAGAGAATATGTCTCTTGCTGTCAGTCTTCATGCAAATACAAACACATTGAATTAAGCTGGCTTTTCAAGTGGAAGATTGCAGGTGTGAGGAGTACATATGTATCCCTATGATGTGAAATAAGAATCACGCATTTATAAAAAACACATTAGATTTTGAATCAGATAGAGTTAGTGACAAAGGGGGAGAACAGATGCACCCATACATGCTTACTCTTCAACTTTAATATATACTGTTATGAAGAGAGCTGCTTATCCAATGGGGATGGAACTTGGTAAGGACAGTCATTATTTAATATATACTGTATGAAGAGAGCTGCTTATCCAATGGGGATGGAACTTGGTAAGGACAGTCATTATTTAATATATACTGTATGAAGAGAGCTGCTTATCCAATGGGGATGGAACTTGGTAAGGACAGTCATTATTTAATATATACTGTATGAAGAGAGCTGCTTATCCAATGGGGATGGAACTTGGTAAGGACAGTCATTATTTAATATATACTGTATGAAGAGAGCTGCTTATCCAATGGGGATGGAACTTGGTAAGGACAGTCATTATTTAATATATACTGTATGAAGAGAGCTGCTTATCCAATGGGGATGGAACTTGGTAAGGACAGTCATTATTTAATATATACTGTATGAAGAGAGCTGCTTATCCAATGGGGATGGAACTTGGTAAGGACAGTCATTATTTAATATATACTGTATGAAGAGAGCTGCTTATCCAATGGGGATGGAACTTGGTAAGGACAGTCATTATTTAGAGGCGCTTCTATTACCTTGATAATTTAATCTGAAAGCAGCAAAAAGTAATTAATTGAAAAAAATAGGATGGTTAAGAATTTGCACAGACAAACCTAATTGTTTGTCTCCAGCTTTGGTTGACAATGTTAATTGCCACAGCTGCGAACGTAGCTCACTTGCCTAAATTACAAAAGCGCAAATAGCAGTGTTGAGAAGTGTGTATTCAGAACACAAAATACTAATTAGAAGGGAGAGATTACAATAACCTTCCGTCACTCTGATTAACTCCTTACCGGCCTGACAGCGAGTGGGTTTAGAGTCTTCCTCTGTTTTCACACATGCATTAGGAGCTGCACGTGCTGTTCTGGCTCTAGGTCTGGGACTGGCAGAGAATGCAATAATGTACAACGCAAAGGCAAATGCAGATTTGAATGGAAGAATGCAATGAGAAAGCACAATACTTGAACAGCTCCTTGTACACCTTTCCAGTAGTTGCATTGCGTTTGCCCTGCACGTCACAATGGGCCCCATGGCTGGAAGAGGGACATCGTTAGACCCCTCCAGCCCACACCCTGCCCATGTCTTGAATCAATGTGCTGAAGCTGCAGTATGAGTAATCGGCTCACACAAGGGGAATAAATAGCAATTTCAGTTTGAGGCATTGTTGTTTTTTTTCACAGTGACTGTGCTAGGAGAGTATAATGAATATTGCTAATTGCTCGTTAAGTCTGTTATTCTCCCCTCGGCACAAGGGGATGAAAGCAGAGAAGTGAGAGAAATCTGTGGGCGATGAATCCTCCGCTGAAGAAACAGCTTTGCATTCTTTCTAATGAACTTAATTAACATGAACACAGATCCAGAGGGTGCCCCGCCTGTGTAGATTTCCTAAGTTACTGGGAAAGTATTTTACAACAATGGTTTGGAGCTTGACATTCAAAGTCTGCTGCCTCTCCCACAGGGCTTTAGATTATCGCTAGATCTGAAAACAAAGTCAACGTCCGCAAAAGTTTTGGGATTTGGAAAGTTCTCAAAATCAGAACGAATTGCCAACTAATTGGATTCTACTGTACATGCTTTATAAGCAGAGTTATCCAGAGCTGGTAGACTTTACACTAATGTAGATTTGTGGAAGTGTTCTCCTTTCATTCAATTCCATCCATAGCTATAAAACATCTCAATGTTGGTATATGTAGTAATACTAAAATTAATACAATTTTGTGACAGTTTTGCCCAGTAGGCTTGATCTGTCATGACTTGTTTGTGACCACAGTTGTTTTTTTAGGGTGTGGGGATGTTTTTAATAATAATAAAAGAGCTCCCTGTTCTGAGAATGTGCACAGTGTGAGTGATGGTGCTGTGTGTGTCCTGGCAGGTGGGGTTCAGCATCGCTCCTCAGGAGAGCACATCGCTCAGTGAGATCCTGCAGCTGGGGCTGGAGAAGCACCTGGAGGAGCTGAGCCAGGTGAGCGTCCAGGCAGGGAAGGAGTATGCCCTGGAGCAGGCACTGGAGCACATGGAGAGAGACTGGGAGCATGTCTGCTTCAGCTTTGTGCCCTACCAAGACTGCGGAGTCAGTGTGCTGGCAGCCGTCGACGACATCCAGGTAATCCATCAATCAGAAGAGACACTGCTACTGAAAAAAACACTTTAGCAGCTATCATGAAAAAAACATGTACAATTCCTGCAGCTTTGATTTGGGCAAGGGATTTGATAGCAGAGCACTATATTTGTGTTGCTCTTTATCATGTAAATGAATAACAATATATAATGCACATGTTTGGTATACTGTTTAAAGAAGTGTGTGTGAGGTTCTGTGCACAGAGCTGCTGCTGTTCATTTGCATTGCTGACAGGGTGCATTAGCTTTGTGAACCTCAATAGCAGGGTTTGTATCCAGTGCTGGTCTATCGTTCAATAAGCCATCTCTGCAGCAAACATGCAATTACTGCTAATCTTCCTCTCTCCTGCGTTTAAGGAAGCATGAAGATCAAACAGTGTGGAACAAAAGAGGTATTATCCATGCAAGTCCGAAATGAGTTTAATTGATGTGTGGCACTGGCTGCCATTGATTTGCTAATCTTCCTCTCCCAGCATTCTCCTCTGTCCATTACATTCTCGTAACAAAGTACTAGCACTGAGAGGACTGGTGTGGACTTCAGCACAAGTTCCTCAGATATGCTTGATTTTTTGGGGGGGGATTAATCTGACAATATAAAGCTGTATCCACTCTACACCGGCCCCATTTCAAAGGGTACTATGTAGGCGTGGGTGTTTAGGGTTTGCAGAGAGCAGGGTTCAAGCAGCCAGCTGGAGCATCTTGTCCGCATCCCGTTCCTGCCTGACTGTGTTCCTGGTTGTATGCTGTTGTGACTTCTCATCACACGCATTCAGGTGGCAGATAAATGAACCGTGCTGATGCTGCAAACTTGGGTGTGTATATATATATATATATATATATATATATATCGGTAGAAATAGCTGCTCAATGAAGTCTCTTTGATGCACACATATCCATTTGTACTCATGTTCTTCAGTATTGTACGGTGCACAGCCACGTCTCTCTGATCCATAGAGACAATGCGCAGGAGGCCAGCCTGGCAGCCATTGTGCACACAGTGCCAGCTCCTCTACAGAACAACCCAGAAACAAGCAGCTATGTCAGCCTCTGTTTGTGTTGGCTTCTTATTGCCATAATCACCCTAGTAAACATCAAACAATATGCATTCATAATTAATATCAGGCATTTATTTTATTCTCAAAAGTATAATGTGTGTGTGAGTTTTTTTTCTTGAATTAACTTTTTTTATAGCAATTCAATGAAGAAGAAAAAAAATGATCAGTAATTCATGAGTTTAAGGATTGAGGATGTAAGGTTTCCCTGTGGCAACATGACATCAGAGGGTTGGGTTGAGAAAACTGGAATCCTCGTCGTGCTTTCAATGAGACCAGGCTCTCAGCCAAATGCTGTTTTGAGAAACAGACAGGATGGAAACAAGGGTTGTTCCTGGGCCATTCTGTATTCACTCGGCTGCAGGGCACTTGCAATCATTTAACACTGCAGTGCTGAGCTGCGCTGTGGGGCTGCTCGTTCAACACTGCAGTGCTGAGCTGCGCTGTGGGGCCGCTCGTTCAACACTGCAGTGTGGGGCTGCACTGTGGGGCTGCTCGTTCAACACTGCAGTGCTGAGCTGCATTGTGGGGCCGCTCGTTCAACACAGCAGTGCGGGGCTGCACTGTGGGGCTGCTCGTTCAACACTGCAGTGCTGGGCTGCACTGTGGGGCTGCTCGTTCAACACTGCAGTGCTGGGCTGCACTGTGGGGCTGCTCGTTCAACACTGCAGTGCTGGGCTGCACTGTGGGGCTGCTTGTTCAACACTGCAGTGCTGAGCTGCGCTGTGGGGCTGCTTGTTCAACACTGCAGTGCTGAGCTGCACTGTGGGGCTGCTTGTTCAACACAGCAGTGCTGAGCTGCACTGTGGGGCTGCTTGTTCAACACTGCAGTGCTGAGCTGCGCTGTGGGGCTGCTTGTTCAACACTGCAGTGCTGAGCTGCGCTGTGGGGCTGCTTGTTCAACACTGCAGTGCTGAGCTGCGCTGTGGGGCTGCTTGTTCAACACTGCAGTGCTGAGCTGCACTGTGGGGCTGCTTGTTCAACACTGCAGTGCTGAGCTGCGCTGTGGGGCCGCTCGTTCAACACTGCAGTGCGGGGCTGCACTGTGGGGCCGCTCGTTCAACACTACAGTGCGGGGCTGCACTGTGGGGCCGCTCGTTCAACACTACAGTGCGGGGCTGCACTGTGGGGCCGCTCGTTCAACACTGCAGTGCTGGGCTGCACTGTGGGGCCGCTCGTTCAACACTGCAGTGCGGGGCTGCACTGTGGGGCCGCTCGTTCAACACTACAGTGCGGGGCCGCTCGTTCAACACTGCAGTGGGGGGCCGCTCGTTCAACACTACAGTGCGGGGCTGCACTGTGGGGCCGCTCGTTCAACACTACAGTGCGGGGCCACTCGTTCAACACTGCAGTGCGGGGCTGCACTGTGGGGCCGCTCGTTCAACACTGCAGTGCGGGGCCGCTCGTTCAACACTGCAGTGGGGGGCTGCACTGTGGGGTCTCCTCCTGGTGAGTGGAGATGCTGTAGTCCCAGACTGGGTGTGGATCTCATTTCTGGGTTTTTTCATGAAATCCTTTTGATTTGTGTCTCGAAGTGCCATTACAACTAAAATTTGTCCACAACAATCTGAAGAACTCATTTAAATAAGATGTGCTTGTAATTTGCTTTACTTTTATATGCTGAATAATAAAAATGCATTTTTTCTTTTTGGCACTTCGTGTAACCGAACAGTGAATAGGAGGTAATGATGGATGTAATGAAACTCACAGGAGTGAAAAGGTACTTCCACACATCATTTATTTTATTCACATCATATGTCTACAAACAATAATCCTGATCTCAATGTAATTGCCTGTCTAATTTGAGCACAATGAATTTCAAAGCACCACTATGTCTGAAGTGAAAAAGAAAGATCTTTGACTCAAGGTTTGCTTTATTAAAATTCTTCTAAAATAAAGCATAACGTTGATTATGAAGCAAGTATGCCGTGCTCTACTTTTCAACAAAGATGAAATAGAATAAATGAATATGTAGAGTTGTCCCTTTTTGTTCTGAAACCCACCTTCCTTTAATGTAATATTAACCCTAGTCCCCAAGTCTGGGTCATTAGAATTTCAAACTAATTAACATCATTAAATATAATATAGACCATCATCCAGCTCACACACCTGCAAGAGACAGAGTGTATTGCACACATTCATTTATATAAGCTTAAACTGCAGTTTCACCAAGTACAATACCTCCTGTTCAGGGATATGTTTTTAATGATGTACACTAACAGCACCTGCTGGACATTTATTACAGGACAGCGGTAAAATCCAGGAACGGTACCCACATTTACATTCATTTCTAATGACCAGCTGCTCTTTTCAAACAAGCTCCCTGCTCCCTACCTCTCAGATACACACTTCCATTAGCTTCTAATTCTCATCTTCTGAGGTGTGGATTTCTAAAGCTAGAGCTTTTAAAATCACCCATCCATGTGCCGCTGCATGCTCTGCTCCTGGAGTAATGTGTCTCCCGACCTGCATTACACGCTTTTAAACTGCTCTTGCAATCCCAGGGACTGTTTCTTGAAATCAAACAATTGAAAGACAGCAGTATTGGCATTTCTCTCTAAAAATCCCCAAACAAGCATGTTGTTCTGTCAGTTATTTCTGTATCTGATCTGACAGGTGCAATGCACACTGGGGAGTAAATTAAATTGATGAACAATAACCCTTACTCAAATAAACCTGCAGTGAGGGGTCAAACTGAAGGAGTGGAGATAGGAGATGCCTCTTTGACGGGAATGGGGCAGCACAAGAGACATGAGAAGTTCCAGCAGCTTCGATAAGAAGCTGGGCTTTTCAAACCAGTTCAAAGCACTTCGCAAACCAACCTTGGAGCACCTGCACTCGAGACGAGCTCTGAACGATTTCAAATAATAATGGTTAACAAAAAGATTTCGGTTCAGCCTCCCTCCTGCTCCTCTCCCTCCTGCCGCTCCTTTCTTTGATATGTGTCTTCTGATCAGACTCCATGTTGTGCAGGTTCTGCTGGAGGATCACGTTGTGAAGACCACCACCATGAAGGGCTCCCCGTTCATCGCCCCCTTCGAGGAGCAGCTGCTGTCCTGGGAGGCCAGGCTGGTACGTTCCCTTTGGATCCGGGGCCCCTGCAGGGAGAATAGCTAGCGGCATGTTTCAGCTCCTCTCTCTGCCTGTCTCCCCTCGCTCTCTCTCTCTCTCACTCCCTCTTGATTTCTCTCTCTCACCCTCCCTACTTTGTCCCTGTCCCTCATACAGCTCTTCTCTCTGCCTGTCTCCCCTCACTCTCTCTCTGTCTCTCACTCCCTCTTGATTTCTCTTTCTCGCCCTCCCTGCTGTGTCCCTGTCCTTCATACAGCTCCTCTCTCTGCCTGTCTCCCCTTGCTTTCTCTCTCTCTCTCACCCTGTCCCTCATACAGCTGTTTCTCTCAAAGTGCTTCTGCCTGCCCTGACTCCCACTTCTTCACACTCTCCCTAGTCCTGCTTTTAAGCTCTCTCTTATTGTTTTAGTTTGCTTCTGCTCCAGTTGCTCTGAGCTGTGTTGGTTTAAAACAGAGACAGATTTGTTCTTGTTTTTTGTTTATAAGGTATCGTTCTCACTCTTGTCCTTCTTTCTCTGTCTCGTTTCTTGTTCTCTCTCTCATTCTGCTCATACAGTTACATCCTCTAAGATTCCTAGGGTACGCTGCTCTAAGATTGGGTGCTTATTACTCCTAATGTGAATCTATAACTATCTCAATAAGAATCGTGATTGTATTGTTTGTGTTGCGGAATCTCTTCCTCCCTCTCCTTGTTCCTGTGATTTGATTTACGGTTCAGTAACTTGATTAGATTGAACTTTTTCATTTTCTCTGTCTAAACCCCAGCTCTGCTTTTGCTTTCCATTGGCAGACTGTTAACCCTGTGCAGGTGGGAGGGAGTGTGTGGATCAGGTTCTCAGGGCTGGTACCTTGGCACATGCTTGTCCTGCTTGTTTAAGCAAAGACCGAGAGATATATAAAAATACAATTCTGACACCACTTCTGTGGTAAATACTCTTTGTGCAATTGGAAATGTATAAGGAAAATAAAACTAGCAAAGGTACCGAATTAGTGAGACTCTTTTGAGTTCTGTTACGTGGATGGTTCTAAGGAGCTGAAACTAAACTGGGTAACTAAAGGAACCCATCTCCCTCCCTCCCTCTCCTCCCCCTCTTTTCCCCTCTCCCCCAGCGGCTGATGCAGGACGTCCTGGAGTCCTGGCTCCGGGTGCAAATGGCCTGGCTTTACCTGGAGCCCATTTTTGGCTCGGAGGACATCCGTAACCAGATCCCCGTGGAAGGGAAGCTCTTCGAAGCCGTGGACAATACCTGGTAAGAGCCGTCTGTCTGTCTGCTTGTCTGCCTGCTTGTCTGGCAGCTCTGTGTTTCTGTATTGAAGCTGCATGTTCACTGTGTCTGCTTGTCTGCCTGCTTGTCTGGCAGCTCTGTGTTTCTGTATTGAAGCTGCGTGTTCACTGTGTCTGCTTGTCTGTCTGCTTGTCTGGCAGCTCTGTGTTTCTGTATTCAAGCTGCATGTTCACTGTGTCTGTTTGTCTGTCTGCTTGTCTGGCAGCTCTGTGTTTCTGTATTGAAGCTGCGTGTTCACTGTGTCTGCTTGTCTGTCTGCTTGTCTGGCAGCTCTGTGTTTCTGTATTGAAGCTGCGTGTTCACTGTGTCTGCTTGTCTGGCAGCTCTGTGTTTCTGTATTGAAGCTGCGTGTTCACTGTGTCTGCTTGTCTGGCAGCTCTGTGTTTCTGTATTGAAGCTGCGTGTTCACTGTGTCTGCTTGTCTGCCTGCTTGTCTGGCAGCTCTGTGTTTCTGTATTGAAGCTGCGTGTTCACTGTGTCTGCTTGTCTGGCAGCTCTGTGTTTCTGTATTGAAGCTGCATGTTCACTGTGTCTGCTTGTCTGTCTGCTTGTCTGGCAGCTCTGTGTTTCTGTATTGAAGCTGCGTGTTCACTGTGTCTGTTTGTCTGTCTGCTTGTCTGGCAGCTCTGTGTTTCTGTATTGAAGCTGCATGTTCACTGTGTCTGTCTGTTTGTCTGTCTGCTTGTCTGGCAGCTCTGTGTTTCTGTATTGAAGCTGCGTGTTCACTGTGTCTGCTTGTCTGGCAGCTCTGTGTTTCTGTATTGAAGCTGCGTGTTCACTGTGTCTGCTTGTCTGTCTGCTTGTCTGGCAGCCCTGTGTTTCTGTATTGAAGCTGCGTGTTCACTGTGTCTGCTTGTCTGTCTGCTTGTCTGGCAGTTCTGTGTTTCTGTATTGAAACTGCGTGTTCACTGTGTCTGCTTGTCTGTCTGCTTGTCTGGCAGCTCTGTGTTTCTGTATTGAAGCTGCGTGTTCACTGTGTCTGCTTGTCTGGCAGCTCTGTGTTTCTGTATTGAAGCTGCGTGTTCGCTGTGTCTGCTTGTCTGGCAGCCCTGTGTTTCTGTATTGAAGCTGCATGTTCACTGTGTCTGCTTGTCTGTCTGCTTGTCTGGCAGCCCTGTGTTTCTGTATTGAAGTTGCGTGTTCACTGTGTCTGCTTGTCTGGCAGCTCTGTGTTTCTGTATTGAAGCTGCGTGTTCACTGTGTCTGCTTGTCTGTCTGCTTGTCTGGCAGCTCTGTGTTTCTGTATTGAAGCTGCGTGTTCACTGTGTCTGCTTGTCTGTCTGCTTGTCTGGCAGCTCTGTGTTTCTGTATTGAAGCTGCGTGTTCACTGTGTCTGCTTGTCTGGCAGCTCTGTGTTTCTGTATTGAAGCTGCGTGTTCACTGTGTCTGCTTGTCTGGCAGCCCTGTGTTTCTGTATTGAAGTTGCGTGTTCACTGTGTCTGCTTGTCTGGCAGCTCTGTGTTTCTGTATTGAAGCTGCATGTTCACTGTGTCTGCTTGTCTGTCTGCTTGTCTGGCAGCTCTGTGTTTCTGTATTGAAGCTGCGTGTTCGCTGTGTCTGCTTGTCTGGCAGCTCTGTGTTTCTGTATTGAAGCTGCGTGTTCACTGTGTCTGCTTGTCTGTCTGCTTGTCTGGCAGCTCTGTGTTTCTGTATTGAAGCTGCATGTTCACTGTGTCTGCTTGTCTGTCTGCTTGTCTGGCAGCTCTGTGTTTCTGTATTGAAGCTGCGTGTTCGCTGTGTCTGCCTGCAGCAGAGCCGAGGCACTCCGGGGAGCCTGTTGAAGTGATTCTTTTCAGCTGCATTGGCACATTCGAAACTGCTGAAAAGCGCGTTATTAAACTTGCATAAGCTCATTTCCATACCCAGCAGAGTATTTTTTTATTTATTTTTTATTCCCACAAAGAACAGTGAGTATTTACCATAGCATCCCATTGCCTTTGTTGAAAATTATCAGGTTATAAAGCAGGAAATGAGAGAGAAGGTGGGGAGAGGGAAGGGAGAGGGAAGGGAGAGAGGGGAGGGGGGGAGGGAGTGCAGGGAGTGGAGGGTGGAGGGGAGGGAGGGAGGGGAGGGAGATGGAGGGAGGGAGGGAGAGGGAGAGGGGAGAGAGAGAGGGGAAGAGGAAGAGGGAGGGGAGGAGAGGGGGAGAGGGAGGGAGAGGGGAGAGGGAGGGGAGAGGGAGGAGAGAGGGGAGAGGGGGAGAGACAGAGAGAGAGGTAGACTCTTCTGAACACTCATTCAGTATCAGAACCTTCCACAACAGGGTGTATTCAATTCTTCAGTTTTTCAAATACAGCCACTGTGTACCTTTACCATAGTAAAGACAAACAAGCTCAGAGTTAGAAAGCTGTTACAGGAGAACTCTTCAGCTTCAGTACCTGTCTCCAGATATGATTGTGGTTTCATTTTGAGCTTCAGCTTCTGAAATTCTCACATTCTGGTTGGCAGTTTCTGAGTAGGAGCCTCCATGTTTCATTCAGTTCTAGAGCCAGTGAAACTTAATAAAACAAAGGATGCTATCATTGGACTGGGTGATCATACACAAGAAAGAACTCTTTGGGTGCATTTGAAGGGCATTAACACACGGTAGATGATGCAGAACATTCTGAAAAAAATGTCTAGCTTTAAAATAGCGAAATGAAAGAAAAGGTGCAGAAATCTGTAAATTAAGAGGATTTCAAATAAAGCCACTGGTTCCCAGTTTACTAAGGATTCTGTTGCTTAAAAATGCAACAGAATATTCTTCACATTAACACAATGCGTGAGAGCTGTCTGGGTGTTGTTCTTGAATCAGTTAGCTGGGAGTCACTTCCTTGTGTTCCTTCCTCCTCTCACTCTCTCTCCCAGGAAACAGAACCGAATCAAATGAACTACAGAATGATCAAAATGTACAATGCCAGAAAACACAGCTTTCTTTTACATTAACTCATATTTTACTGGTCAATAATTATTATTCTAAGTTCTGGTTTATTATTTTATTTTTAACTTCTACACGTGTCTGTGCTGCTGTATGAATATTGAGCAGGATGACTGTGCTGTGCTCCTCTCTGCTGTATGAATATTGAGCAGGATGACTGTGCTGTGCTCCTCTCTGCTGTATGAATATTGAGCAGGATGACTGTGCTGTGCTCCTCTCTGCTGTATGAATATTGAGCAGGATGACTGTGCTGTGCCCCTCTCTGCTGTATGAATATTGAGCAGGATGACTGTGCTGTGCTCCTCTCTGCTGTATGAATATTGAGCAGGATGACTGTGCTGTGCTCCTCTCTGCTGTATGAATATTGAGCAGGATGACTGTGCTGTGCTCCTCTCTGTTGTATGAATATTGAGCAGGATGACTGTGCTGTGCCCCTCTCTGCTGTATGAATATTGAGCAGGATGACTGTGCTGTGCCCCTCTCTGCTGTATGAATATTGAGCAGGATGACTGTGCTGTGCTCCTCTCTGCTGTATGAATATTGAGCAGGATGACTGTGCTGTGCTCCTCTCTGCTGTATGAATATTGAGCAGGATGACTGTGCTGTGCTCCTCTCTGCTGTATGAATATTGAGCAGGATGACTGTGCTGTGCTGTAGTACTGACTGTGCTGTGCCCCTCTCCCCTCTCTACACAGGAGGCAGGTCATGGCTGAGGCGCAGCAGACTGGCAATGCCATGCGGGTTATCTCTCAGGTCCAGATGCTCAGTAAACTCAGAGAGGCCGAGTCGATGATGGATGACATTCAGAGAGGCTTAAACGACTACTTAGAGAAGAAAAGGCTCTTCTTCCCGAGGTAAGCCACAGACAGACAGAATAAAGAACAAAACCCTGCTTCTTACAGCATGAGCACAAGTACTAACTTGTGAACCTTTCAAAGGTAACAGGTGCACAGGTGTTGAAGGTGCGACAAGTAATCTCTTATTTTAGTCTTGCATTGATGATGCAAAAAAAGCACTTGTGGGGAATAACTAGAAGCATCTCACACTGGTCTTAGTAGATTGAACCATGCCATGAACTATGCTGAGATCAAACTTTTTAAAAGTACATTTCAACGATGTAATGAAAAAACTAAAAGAAAACTTGGAAACCAAATAACATGAATTATATGTGGGTGAGAAAGTGATTACATTTTTTCTACCTTTTAACCAAACAACTAAGTCATATAATCAAATAATAACAAAAACTTGTTTACTCCTGGGAGTTTTGATTTACAATGGCCACAAGCTAAATTAATATTGTAGCGTACGATGAAAAATGAAGGAAGGAGACACACACAATGTGCAGGTACTCGAATCCACGGTTTATTGGGACGGTTATTCCCGGCCCCTGTTAGCCTGGGCAGTCTTGAACTCTCACAGCAGCACGTTCACACAGCAGCTTGTCTCACTCTTTAGCGCAGCGCATTTTTTTCCTAGAACAGCCCTCTTTGGAGTCAATCTTATCAAGAAAACTTCTTAGTTTTTCTTCGTCTTTTATCCATCCACGCAATGTAGATTCTGCAACATTTATATATTTTGAAACTGCTGCTTGAGTTTCACCTCTTCTTACTCTGTCCACCTCATCGAGTTTCATTTCAACAGTGAAAGATTTTTGTTTTTTGCTGTCTGCCAGCTTCGTACTTTTATTTCTGGAATGTTCATCCAACATTTGCGAGTCAAATTGCATTGTAGGGGAAATGGGAGCAACGACCTTACCGTGTTATAACTGATTCCGCACTATAACAGGTCGCGTTATAACGGGGTAGCACTGTAGTAATAATAGTGTGTGGCCTTTAGTTTCTTTATGAAGATTTAATGTGTTTGGATGATTATCTCATTGGCAGTTACACTGCTTGGTTATTCGGGCTCGTGGGTTACATGGTGGCTGTTTATATGGAGGTTCATAGTTGCCACATTAGATGCATGTCTACAATGTGCTGGGTGCTCATTCATTGACGCGCAGAAAATGTGTCAGCTGCCAAGTGGAGCGATCACTGATCCGAGGCTTCCTCAGATCTGCAGCGATGTCAACATGCCCTCCGCGCCCCTGGGTACTCACTTCAGAAGCTTTTTTCACAGCCTCCCCAGCACAGATTGCTGTGTACTTAGAGGTTTAGTTTACATGTTTGAGAAAATATAAAGGCGTAGAGTTTACCCAGCGCTGATGGCGCTGTCGTCGCTGGCTTTGAAGATCTAAATGAAAGGTGGGTTCTAAATAACACTGCCATGTTAGATTGCCCAATTAGTTGTTGGCATTCTCAATAACAGTAATGAAAATGAGAAGATTGCCCCATATGAAGGTTAAGTGAAAGAACGCCAAAGCACTGAGCAGTGTGGTGAAGCATAGTAAATGCACAAGGTTTTAGTTACTCAGTAACTAGCACCTTTGTAACTCTGCAAACAGGGCTTGCGTGTGCATGTTTTGCATTTGGCGCAATCACGGGTCATTCCAGCTTGACTGGAAGAAATTCCGGGGAGATGCAGTTTACTCCCTTTGTGGCTGATGATGCATAAAGCACAGGGGTCGGCACCTTGTCCATACACGGACACGCATGTCCATGGCAAGAGTTATCATTGTCCGTGGCTGTGAATACATCTGACACAGACGCAACAGAATTGTATAGAACTTCCGTTTTGTTTTTCTGTGGCCAAGATGATGTTGTTTTTTTAAATGTCCGTCACAGTCGACATGGTGCCGACCCCTGATAATCCACATGTGATGGGGAGAAGAGGGTCTGGTCTGGTGGTACACATGCCCGTTTCAGCACCTTTTTCTCCATTTGGGGGATGACCTGGACTATTTCTTGTTAGTGTCGTTTTAAAGATTTCTGCGGCATTCCATCAAAAACAATATTCATTGATGAAAAATCTTTGCATAAGGGTTCGAGCTGCCCCCCTCGGTCCACCTGAGCTGGAATGACATTTTAAACATTTGTACAAAAATATGACTTTATTACCCCAAAATAATATTCCTATTATTCCTGTCCCTTTGTGCATGTGTCCTGCTTATTGGGTCTCTCTGATGGGTGCCCGGCTGTGTCCTGCTTGTTGGGTCTCTCTGATAGGTGCCCGGCTGTGTCCTGCTTGTTGGGTCTCTCTGATGGGTGCACGGCTGTGTCCTGCTTGTTGGGTCTCTCTGATGGGTGCCCGGCTGTGTCCTGCTTGTAGGGTCTCTCTGATGGATGCCTGGCTGTGTCCTGTTTGTTGGGTCTCTCTGATGGGTGCACGGCTGTGCCCTGCTTGTTGGGTCTCTCTGATGGATGCCTAACTGTGCCCTGCTTGTTGGGTCTCTCTGATGGATGCCTGGCTGTGTCCTGCTTGTTGGGTCTCTCTGATGGATGCCTGGCTGTGTCCTGTTTGTTGGGTCTCTCTGATGGGTGCACGGCTGTGCCCTGCTTGTTGGGTCTCTCTGATGGATGCCTGACTGTGTCCTGTTTGTTGGGTCTCTCTGATGGGTGCCCGGCTGTGTCCTGCATGTTGGGTCTCTCTGATGGATGCCTGGCTGTGTCCTGCTTGTTGGGTCTCTCTGATGGGTGCCCGGCTGTGTCCTGCTTGTTGGGTCTCTCTGATGGGTGCCTGGCTGTGTCCTGCTTGTTGGGTCTCTCTGATGGATGCCCGGCTGTGTCCTGCTTGTTGGGTCTCTCTGATGGGTGCCTGGCTGTGTCCTGCTTGTTGGGTCTCTCTGATGGGTGCCCGGCTGTGTCCTGCTTGTTGAGTCTCTCTGATGGGTGCCTGGCTGATGGCTGTGTCTCTGTCTGTCTCTCCCTCCCTCAGGTTCTACTTTCTGTCGAACGACGAGCTGCTGGAGATCCTGTCAGAAACGCGGGACCCCATGCGTGTGCAGCCCCACCTCAAGAAGTGCTTTGAGGGCATCGCCAAGCTGAGCTTCAGTGCGGGTTCGAGATCCGCACATGGAGTCTGCAGAGAAGCTGAGCAGCGTGGAGCTGGTGTGCAGGATCGTACCCGCGCAGGCCCGGGGCCTCGTCGAGCAGTGGCTGCACCAGGTACACAATCACTGTGCATTACACTCTCTATACAATCACTGTGCATTACACTCTCTATACAATCACTGTGCATTATACTCTCTATACAATCACTGTGCATTACACTCTCTATACAATCACTGTGCATTACACTCTCTATACAATCACTGTGCATTACACTCTCTATACAATCACTGTGCATTACACTCTCTATACAATCACTGTGCATTACACTCTCTATACTGTGCATTACACTCTCTATACAGTCACTGTGCATTACACTCTCTATACAATCACTGTGCATTACACTCTCTATACAATCACTGTGCATTACACTCTCTATACAATCACTGTGCATTATACTCTCTATACTGTGCATTACACTCGATACAATCACTGTGCATTACACTCTCTATACAATCACTGTGCATTACACTCTCTATACAATCACTGTGCATTACACTCTCTACAATCACTGTGCATTACACTCTCTATACAATCACTGTGCATTACACTCTCTATACAATCACTGTGCATTACACTCTCTATACAATCACTGTGCATTACACTCTCTACAATCACTGTGCATTACACTCTCTATACAATCACTGTGCATTACACTCTCTATACAATCACTGTGCATTACACTCTCTATACAATCACTGTGCATTACACTCTCTATACAATCACTGTGCATTATACTCTCTATACTGTGCATTACACTCGATACAATCACTGTGCATTACACTCTCTATACAATCACTGTGCATTACACTCTCTATACAATCACTGTGCATTACACTCTCTACAAACACTGTGCATTACACTCTCTATACAATCACTGTGCATTACACTCTCTATACAATCACTGTGCATTACACTCTCTATACAATCACTGTGCATTACACTCTCTACACTCTCTATACTGTGCATTACACTCTCTATACTGTGCATTACACTCTCTATACTGTGCATTACACTCTATACAATCACTGTGCATTACACTCTCTATACAATCACTGTGCATTACACTCTCTACAGTGCATTACACTCTCTATACAATCACTGTGCATTACACTCTCTATCACTGTGCATTACACTCTCTATACAATCACTGTGCATTACACTCTCTATACAATCACTGTGCATTACACTCTCTATACAATCACTGTGCATTACACTCTCATACAATCACTGTGCATTACACTCTCTATACTGTGCATTACACTCTATACAATCACTGTGCATTACACTCTCTATACAATCACTGTGCATTACACTCTATACAGTGCATTACACTCTCTATACAATCACTGTGCATTACACTCTATACAATCACTGTGCATTACACTCTCTATACAATCACTGTGCATTACACTCTATATACTGTGCATTACACTCTATACTGTGCATTACACTCTCTATACAGTCACTGTGCATTACACTCTCTATACAATCACTGTGCATTATACTCTATACAATCACTGTGCATTACACTCTCATACAATCACTGTGCATTACACTCTCTATACAATCACTGTGCATTACACTCTATACAATCACTGTGCATTACACTCTCTATACAATCACTGTGCATTACACTCTATATACTGTGCATTACACTCTCTACTGTGCATTATACTCTCTATACAATCACTGTGCATTATACTTTCTACTGTGCATTACACTCGATACAATCACTGTGCATTACACTCTCTATACAATCACTGTGCATTACACTCTATACAATCACTGTGCATTACACTCTCTATACTGTGCATTACACTCTCTATACTGTGCATTACACTCTATACAATCACTGTGCATTACACTCTCTATACAATCACTGTGCATTACACTCTATACAGTGCATTACACTCTCTATACAATCACTGTGCATTACACTCTCTATACAATCACTGTGCATTACACTCTCTATACAATCACTGTGCATTACACTCTCTATACTGTGCATTACACTCTCTATACAATCACTGTGCATTACACTCTACAATCACTGTGCATTACACTCTATACTGTGCATTACACTCTCTATACAGTCACTGTGCATTACACTCTCTATACAATCACTGTGCATTACACTCGATACAATCACTGTGCATTACACTCTCTATACTGTGCATTACACTCTATACAATCACTGTGCATTACACTCTCTATACAATCACTGTGCATTACACTCTCTATACAATCACTGTGCATTACACTCTCTATACAATCACTGTGCATTATACTCTCTATACTGTGCATTACACTCGATACAATCACTGTGCATTACACTCTCTATACAATCACTGTGCATTACACTCTCTATACAATCACTGTGCATTACGCTCTCTATACTATGCATTACACTCTCTATACTGTGCATTACACTCTCTATACAGTGCATTACACTCTATACAATCACTGTGCATTACACTCTCTATACAATCACTGTGCATTACACTCTATACAATCACTGTGCATTACACTCTCTATCACTGTGCATTACGCTCTGTATCACTATGCATTACACTCTCTATCACTGTGCATTACACTCTCTATACTGTGCATTACACTCTCTATACTGTGCATTACACTCTCTATACTGTGCATTACACTCTCTATACAATCACTGTGCATTACACTCTCTATACAATCACTGTGCATTATACTCTCTATACTGTGCATTACACTCGATACAATCACTGTGCATTACACTCTCTATACAATCACTGTGCATTACACTCTCTATACAATCACTGTGCATTACACTCGATACAATCACTGTGCATTACACTCTCTATACAATCACTGTGCATTACACTCTCTATACAATCACTGTGCATTGCACTCTCTATACTGTGCATTACACTCGATACAATCACTGTGCATTACACTCTCTATACAATCACTGTGCATTACACTCTCTACAGTCACTGTGCATTACACTCTCTATACTGTGCATTACACTCTCTATACAGTCACTGTGCATTACACTCTCTACAGTCACTGTGCATTACACTCTCTATACAATCACTGTCCAGTACACCTCCATGCAATTAATTAAAGAGCACATTTCATTTCAATGTATCGTTGGTGTAATTACCAAATGCATGGCTGTGTAAGGGCCAATTGACATACAAGGCAAATTCACACGGTCTGCTGTATTTATACAGTATTTCATTAAGAATTGACATATAGTACAATGTTTGGTCAGAACACCAATGCTGTAAAAACAAAGCTCTTAAGCCAGATCAGCCTGAGTGTCTTTATAGAAGTAAGAGCCAGCTTTTAAGTAACCACAGTAAGAACCAAAAAGAACGATTGCAAACATCATATACACTCTAAGGGGACTGAAAATAAAAACAGGGATGTAGTTTGAAGCTTGTTAGTCGTTGACAGATCAGCCCAGGCTTCTTCATTTCAAACCCCTGTTCACTTCTTATCAATACCTTTCTTAGTTCTGGGATCGATCAGCTGCTCGGAGTGGGATGAGCGCTGATCAGCCGAATGGCCTCTCTCATTCAGAACATCTTGTGTTCCTCGGTGTGCAGCACATGAACGGGGGCAGGAAGACTTTATTGGGTTGGGTTTGGGTATAAAGTGAACAGGGGGGCAGGAAGACTTTATTGGGTTGGGTTTGGTGCCTCTTGGTAAGTCATGCTTTTTATTTCCTCCACCCCAATGTTCAACCCATTTTGTTTGTATTATTATTATTATTATTATTATTATTATTATTATTATTATGTATTTGTTTGTTTTCAGTATTCATCTTCGTAATCATTTTTTCTTCTAGCTGTCAATGTTCTGAACTTGACAGCATGAGTGACTCTGGTGTTCAGTGAGGGTCTGGTGCCCTTATGTACTGCAGGCTTTATAAACATACTTGATTGGAGTGTGGGTTAGTTGTATGACTGCGGCCCACGGTACCCTTTTCTGCCATGATAAATGATTATAATCATGTTTATCTGCTTCTCATTTACTTCCAAGCACCAATATAACACATGAAACTTGAGTGCCATTTGTTTGATTTGGCCGGTCTCTTATGTAATTGAGTTCAGCTCACCCCTAAGGCAGCCACGCACAATGAATTAGATGAAATGTATACTGCTCGCAACCCTGAGCTGTACATTATCTCTGTCTAGGGGTGGCAATCAAGGCTAATCACCGCTCTCATGTTTTTCCAATAGTGCAAACATTAAACAAGCCAGAAAAGTCACTTCATAGCATTTACATGCACAGGAAATCAATCCTCGTGATTTGATTCTTTTGAAAACAAATATGTCAAACTCAGCAGGGGTTGGGAGGGATGAATACTTCTGAACCTGTGTGCAATTGACTCAGAGTCAACCCCCCACCCCGATTCCAGGAAAACAGCTTTAAAAGCAGGATACATATAGAGGGGTTTGGAATCGGTTCCTCGGATAAGGAGTTTGAATCTGATTAGATTGTACATAAAAATTCAACAATTGATTTTATTTTTTCAATATTACCATAAAAAGCCACTCGGTTTTTGGCACCTTGTTTACAAGGGCAAGCAGGGTTTACACTCTCTGAAAGAGTTTGTGTGTGTGCGTGTTAATGTGCGTGTGTCTGTGCATGTGTGTTAATGTGCGTGTGTCTGTGCGTGCGTGTTCATGTTTGTGTGTCTGCATGCTTGTGTGTTCATGTGCGTGTGTCTATACATGTGTGTGTGTTCATATGCGTTTGTCTATGCGTGTGTGTCCATGTACATGTGTCTGTGCATGCATGCGCGCATGTTCATTTGCTTGTGTCTGCATGCATGCATGTGTCTGTGTCTGTGCGTGCATGTTCATGTGCGTGTGTCTGCATGTGTGCGTGCATGCGTGCATGTGTCTGTGCGTGTGTGTTCATGTGCGTGTGTCTGTGCATGCGTATGTGCGTGTGTCTGTGCCTGCGTGCGTGTTCATGTGCGTGTGTCTGCGTCAAAGTTGTGGTCAGTGCTTTGTAATGTCACTTTGTGTGTCTCAGTGTACTGTAGCCAGAGTTTGTACTGTCAGGCTGTGCTGTTGTGTGTCGGGTAGAGCTTTTCCAATATAACAGTATTAGTCTGTGACTGGATCACAGACTGAAACTTTTGGGACTTCAATGGCTATGATGTAACTTTTACTTTTGGTGGAAGTTTTTGCAAACTGTTAACATAATCAAAGCTACCTTCTCATGTGACTTCCTGTATAAATAGTTTCTGGCAGGTTACTAAGAGAAAATTATACAATACAGAACAAGAATAAACCTCATAAATACTCTATGAGAGGAGGCTGACTTGTAAATGAAAAATGTATTTTTCCAACAGCAATCTCTGCAGTCACAGAGAAAGGAATGTAATGTACATTAGACAGACGGACAGACAGACGGTGGCTCTGATCACAGTGCTTTGATACACATTAGACAGACGGACAGACAGACAGACGGTGGCTCTGATCACAGTGCTTTGATACACATTAGACAGACAGACAGACGGACAGACAGACAGTGGCTCTGATCACAGTGCTTTGATACACATTAGACAGACAGACAGACGGACAGACAGACAGTGGCTCTGATCACAGTGCTTTGATACACATTAGACAGACGGACAGACAGACAATGGCTCTGATCACAGTGCTTTGATACACATTAGACAGACGGACAGACAGACAATGGCTCTGATCACAGTGCTTTGATACACATTAGACAGACGGACAGACAGACAGTGGCTCTGATCACAGTGCTTTGATACACATTAGACAGACGGACAGACAGACAATGGCTCTGATCACAGTGCTTTGATACACATTAGACAGACGGACAGACAGACAGTGGCTCTGATCACAGTGCTTTGATACACATTAGACAGACGGACAGACAGACAGTGGCTCTGATCACAGTGCTTTGATACACATTAGACAGACGGACAGACAGACAATGGCTCTGATCACAGTGCTTTGATACACATTAGACAGACGGACAGACAGACAGTGGCTCTGATCACAGTGCTTTGATACACATTAGACAGACGGACAGACAGACAATGGCTCTGATCACAGTGCTTTGATACACATTTCTGAACTGTTGTTTACTTTTTTTACCAGCAATCTAGTTTGAGTGTCAGATTGTTTAATTCAGAAATACAGACTTTAAAAAGACATTCTTCAAACAACTCAAAAGTTAAAGAGCCCGATATCACATGAAACACACTTTCTTATATACTGCTCCTGTTAATGCTTTCTCTTTCACTCTCCTCTCTCTGTCTCCTCTCTGTCCTTGACTCTCTGGAGGACACACAGGTAAGTTATGGAAGAATGCAGTGTGGGACCTATTTGACTGTAACACGCACATGCACACACACACACTGACACAGACGCACACACACATTGACACACAGACAGACAGACACACAGACAGACACACAGACACACAGACGCACACACTGACACTTGACTTTGGATTCACAGGTAGCTGGAATCTGATTAAACTGCACATAACTGGGAATTTTCCATAAGAAAGCCCTGTTTGAATGACACCCCCTAACGGGGTAATCAGTAAGACACGCTCGGAGTGCTTTCTGAGGAGCCCGGATTCGAGTTTCACTCTGCGAGGCCGTGTGTTTCTTAACTGTCTGTGCTCCTCCACTCTCGACTCAGGCTGTCTAATCTGTGTCTCTGGTTTAAGTACCCTGGGCATTGGAAGGCTGTCTTTAAATGGGAGCTGATGCAGCATGGAGTGACAGCCAGTTCAGCAGGCTAGGCGTGGGAGTAAGCACGGAACCCCGCGAGAGATTGAGATGGATTCTCTGCAGTGTCTTATGGCTTTTTATTCCTACATGATGGTAATGAAGGCTTATGTAGGGGTAGAAGCCATGAAACAGGCGGTGGAAGGTCAGCGGAATCCAGCCAGGATTGTGCAGGGGTCCAGTGAACCAGCAATCTCACCCCTGTGGAGCTGTGCCGCTGCTGGGGTAGTTTCACTGAGGCAGGTGGAACCGCTCTGTATTGGTAGCATGAGACTTTATGTGACACTGGATGTTGTTTTTACTAGTGCTTTAAATCAATTCATATGAATTGTGACGTTACACAAATGGATTTGTAAATAGTAAAGTTCATGTAATTTGCAGAGTGACACTGGAAGAAAAGCACAGACACAGCAGAGAAGCTATTAATGCAGCTGACATCAGCATGGATAAGGAACAGTGAGGCTTGAGTTTCACAGGTTAATTGAGAAGTTTGGCAGTAGGGATTACAAAGTCATGTTGTTTCTGCTGTCTCTTTTATGCTGTACCCTTTATTTCTTTCCTTTCTTAGCTAACAATAAAATAACTTCTTTCATTCACTCTGCCTGTGCTTCTGTTTCTCCTTTCCGAGGCATCCTTCACACTCTCCTACACGGGTGTTCTAGCGGGTGTGCTGGCATGCAGGACACAGGGCTGATAAGACAGCACCCAGCTGTGCAGGGTATCGACAGGCTTGTGTCTGGAATGGAGGCGATGACAGGCTATTAGATAGGACTCCCAGCCCACATGCCACATGTCTAATTTCCTGTCCTCACTTATCTATCCTATTCATATTACTACATTTACATCTATTGAGTATACTCTTCAATCTCCTCCAAGATCAGCCCATTAGCCAAGCAGCACCTAGTAATAACTCCTAGCCTGGTGCCAGCGAATCAGGAAATTCAGCTCAGACCAGGCATCACAATCTACACGAAGTAAAAGTGGAAAACTAGAAAGCAGCGTTTAAGTAAACCCATGAGGAATGCAAGGTGTGCACGTGGGAGAGTGATGGATTACTGTGTGCCCCTGCAGTGTCCAGAGCACTGCCCTGCCACAGCAAGAGCTTGCTTTTCAGGTTCTTGGTGAAGAAGATTCAGTAAACTATCAAAAGTAAGTTACAGAATGAGAGTGGAGAGAGATGCATACCGAGACATCCAGGATGCTGCAGTCAGATAATTAGGTCCATCTGTCTTCTATATACTGCACTGTATTGCACGCCTTTATACTCCAAATTGCTGTGTACCTCAAAGACAGCATGGCCCTCGGGTGAGACGTAAAAGCGAGGTCCTATTGTAAGTGACTCTACAGCAGCAGTTGTTGATGCATAGTTCAACCCCAAGACTCTGTATTTTGCTTTGAATAAAAGCGTCTGCTAAATGACTAAAAAATAATAATAGTCCTGAGTCGGCACGTGTGGGTTGGTGCTCCTTCTGCACGGAGCACTCTGGCAGTGGAAATGCTGCTAGCGGCAGTGCTGACAGCTGTGCGGAGCACTCTGGCAGTGGAAATGCTGCTAGCGGCAGTGCTGACAGCTGTGCGGAGCACTCTGGCAGTGGAAATGCTGCTAGTGGCAGTGCTGACAGCTGTGTGGAGCACACTGGCAATGGAAATGCTGCTAGTGGCAGTGCTGACAGCTGTGCGGAGCACTCTGGCAGTGGAAATGCTGCTAGCGGCAACGCTGGCAGCGGCAGTGCATCGTTTGGGTACCATTGCATTCTTGAGACGGACTGCTGGTTATAATGTTTTGCCAATACAATACTTAAAGAGGAGACAACTATCTATTCAGGTTTACATAGAAATGAAGAAGCAAGTTGTCCAGATTGGGGTACAACAGGCAATATAACGCAGCACAATCATTCTGTATCTTTTTCATCTGTCCCAACAGGGTGGTAGTGCTGCATCTCAGTAAAATATTACACTTACAGTACATGGGATGGGACTGAGCCAACTGAACTAGAGACCTGTGGAGTGCGCGGTACGCAGCCCAGCACATCCTATTCAACACTGCCGTGCAAACAGTGCAGTGTTTTCATAAAGTGGGAAAAAGCAGGGGTGGAGACCGAGCAGCAGGCAGGAGCAGGGCATGAATATGAATCTCCTCTGAAAGCAGGGTTGTCTGCCTCGCGATGCTGATGGGGTGTGTGTGTGTGTGTGTGTGTGTGTGTGTGTGTGTGTGTGTGTGTGTGTGTGTGTGTGTGTGTGTGTGTGTGTGTGTGTGTGTGTGTGTGTGTGTGTGTGTGTGTGTGTGTGTGTGTGTGTGTGTGTGTGTGTGTGTGTGTCGTGTGTCTCTGTGTGTGTGTGTGTGTGTGTGTGTGTGTGTGTGTGTGTGTGTGTGTGTGTGTGTGTGTGTGTGTGTGTGTGTGTGTGTGTGTGTGTGTGTGTGTGTGTGTGTCTCTCTCTGGAAGCAGGGTTGTCTGCCTCGCGATGCTGATGTGTGCGTGTGTGTGTGTGTGTGTGTGTGTGTGTGTGTGTGTGTGTGTGAGAGAGAGAACTCCCTGCTCTCCCCATTGTCTTGGTGTCACACTGGTACACAGTGTGTGTGTGTGTGTGTGTGTGTCTCTGGAAGCAGGGTTGTCTGCCTCGCGATGCTGATGTGTGTGTGTGTGTGTGTCTCTGGAAGCAGGGTTGTCTGCCTCGCGATGCTGATGTGGTGTGTGTGTGTGTGTGTGTGTGTGTGTGTGTGTGTGTGTGTCTCTGGAAGCAGGGTTGTCTGCCTCGCGATGCTGATGTGGTGAGTGTGTGTGTGTGTGTGTGTCTCTGGAAGCAGGGTTGTCTGCCTCGCGATGCTGATGTGGTGAGTGTGTGTGTGTGTGTGTGTCTCTGGAAGCAGGGTTGTCTGCCTCGCGATGCTGATGTGGTGTGTGTGTGTGTGTGTCTGTGAAAGTCTTTGTGCAGTCTTCATTAACATGGCTGTGTGGAGCTCTGCAAGAAGAATAAAAAACCCATCAGGTACACCCTGGAGGAAGTTCGACCTCCCAGGACTGTAAACAGGAGCAGAGCCAGAGGAAACTAGCACAGGCCCACCAGATGCACTGTCTTCAGCTGTTCATCACAGCTAGGTAGTCGAGGTGCAGTAAGGACCCAGTAAAGCTGCATGGCACAGCCGGGGTTCAGTGGAGTTCTGCCTGGAAAGGGTCTTTCTCAAAGCTATTTACTGCAATATATCATTACCACAATTTTCTTTTGAAAGGGAATTGCAATTCTGAAATAAACAAAAATCGACTTATAAGCCGTTAAATTAAAAGCCTTTTTTTTTTTTACATGCATTAATAACATTAAATGGCTTTAGAGTGAAAAAAAGTGAAAAACACGTCCAATAAAGTTAAACAAATCAGAAACTCTGATCTGAAGTGAAAAATGCATCAGAAAGATACAACTCACACAACTGATTCAGGGGGTGTAATTCGTCCCAAGTTGTTTGTTATTAAGAAAAATTAAAATTTAAGAATTTTAATTGCTCTTTTTGTACTACTTTCAGAGCAAAAAATAACTCATGCTAATGACAATTTGATTATAAAGGCTCTGAGATTCTGGCCCACTGCATGCAATACTGCAGTATGTAGAAGACAGACAGTGAAGATCTAATTACTGAGCTGTGCACCATATTGAAGGTGTAGGTGTGTGCCATACTCTCATCCTGGGTTTAAGAGAGTGCCCCTGGGCCCCTGTGCTACAGACGGTGCAGTGAGCTGTGCCACAGACAGTGCCAACTTTTCTAAATCCTCTCTTTAAAAAGCAGATGGTTAATTCGATGCCTGTGAGACTGGTTAGTGAAAACCCCGAGCCGTGCTATTGTTCTGCAAACATTGCTAATCAGCCGATTGGATTTGCTATCAGCAACAGCAGAGGAGCAGGAGGTTGGGATCTTTAATCAGTGTTGTCTTCACTGCAATCAGCTCCAATCAGACTCCACAGAGGGGCCAGGAGACTCATCATTAATCTCATCCTCCAGCTTTCTGCCAGCACGTCCATCACAAATCAGCCTTTCCATTAAAATAACAACGGCTCAGGCTTCAACTCAAGCTCTGCGATTGTTACAGATGAGCTCTCTAGTCTCCATTCCCTGCCTCCCTCTCTCTCTGCCTTGTTCTCGAACCCTCTGCAGGAATAAAGATAATGGAGCAATCAGGAGCCCCACAATGCCAGTGTCTGTAGGTATTTTCAGTGGTTTATTCCCATTATATTTCCATGGTGCTAGGACAGGTAAGCATAGAGTAAAGCATGGGACTGTATCCCAGAGAGCACTGGGAGGCTCCGAATCAGCCTGGGAAGTCACACTTCTACTTCTCCGGCTGTCTGTTCTCTCACTGTTTGCAGATCTGATAAAATCTCAGTGCCTTGCGTCCGATTGTGCTGCTACTCGCTGTGACCCCAATCCCAGACTGTCTGTCTGATCTGAGCACGGCCCTTGATTAAAGGCTGACGGGCACTCGCTGTGTTGTAACGTGTTTCAGGTGCAAACCTGCTGCCGGACTTGCCCTCCTTGTACAAGTCCACTGTTCTGACACTAGCGCCTGTCCAGTCAGTGGATCAGTCAGTGAGGACACCACTCCAGGCTGCTGGTTGAAGGAAACTCAAATCGCAAGATTTGAGATATAACGGACACCCTGTGTGTAACACTGAGAACCCCCTGGATTACATACATCTCTTGTGTCACCAGCACCCTCTATCCATAGTGTACTACCTAGGCTACTATAAACTGAGTGTACTGCTAGCCTTGTGTACTACACAAAACCAATATATTACATGGATACATTCTCCTCAGATTTATGAAAGAGTCAGATTATACTGCAAACATTACGGTAACCACACTCTCGCAACCATATGTTAAACTAGACACTGCCATGATGTCAGTTTAAATGGAAGATTTGATAGTATGTACTGTATACTGTCAGTGTCACTCTGGGCAACGTGTTACATACACTCTACAACCCTGTCTCATGATAAATACTTACCGTAAAAACTGCTGTATAAGTCGTACCGATGTATAAGTCACCTCGCCCAAGCAACTTACAGGTGTTACAGGGTTGCAATGCAAGGTTCATATTTAAGTAAAGTATAGTTTCCAGTAAGTGCCTATCTACATGTTATATCTACAATGACATATTCGTAGTGCATCGTGCCACTGTATTGCTGTTGAAGGAACTAGATGTTCTTCAGTAACAGGCTTTAATGCTGAAATCCACAAAGTGTTGACTTTTTAAGAACCATTGTGATTGTGTTACTGCACTGTATTTGGTGCCTAGACAGTTAGATACTGTTTATATTCAGTTTGTCTGTAGAGAGACATGCCCTGGCAGGCTTCCTGGGTACCACAGAGTTTATTATCTTGTCACAACAGCGAAATAGAGATGCTTTTTTGAAAGATACTTTTGTGTGAAATGTGAGATTCCTCTTCTCTGTCAGTGTGATTGAGTGCGGCGTGTTCAGAATCCCATCTGGAGGATGCTGCTGAACTGCAAAGCGCTAAGGCAATGAAACGGACAGGTACCAGTCTGAGTGCTGAGACACCCTGTCATTGTGAAGGCCGCTGGCTTCCGTGCCAGTTTCGGGGCTGCAGTAATTACCTCTGGGCGAAGCTGACCCACTGGGCGAGCTCCTTGTGAGCTCCACAAACACAGCCCGCTCTGCAAATGCCAAGAGAGAATGGGGAAAACAAATGTTAGCTCTGATTGGAAATGCTAATGTGGCATTTGCTCAGTTTTCTGTGAACTGAGCCTTGCCCAGCAACAGGAACAACAGGGAGGCCAATTAGAATTCTGCCAGGGCTCCGGGGACCGAGAGAGAGAGAGAGAGAGAGAGAGAGAGAGAGATAGCTTTGTGTTTTGGATTTCTCTAATTATTTAGTTTTTTTCCAAAGCTGTTCAAACTGAATATCTGTCAAAGTGAGCTGCTCCTTCTGGAACGTGACCTGTTTTATAATTTTGCATTTGACACTTTTAAAGCAGATGCTAACTTTTCAGTCAAACTTTTGTTGAGGAAAATACGTGTGCCGTTTTATCAGTTCTGTAACATTTGGCCTTTTGCTTAGCCATTCTTACAGAAGCATCCTGAAATGCATTTAACTGCAGCCATTCTCCTGCCCACTCTAAGTGTTCACAGAAAGTCTTGTACTGTGACAGACCAGGTCAACTCTTTATGTACTGTCTATCTAAATGTCTAAAACCACAGACAATGGGAGCCTCCCCAGGTCATTCCTGTTGTCCACAACGACCTGGTGCATCCAAATCCTTTCGATAGCTGCAGACTCCCAGGCACTGGTACACTGCTAGGAAGAGTGCATACAGGTGAAGGAACAGATCGTTGTCTTTGCAGGGTTGGAGTTTAAAGCATCTTCAGAGTCTGCCCCCAACATCAACACCCATATTTTGTAAAACCAGCTCCACTTGGTTGCATGTGGGAGCAGTTTAAATGCTGTGCCGAGTTGTTTTTCTTTTTCTGAAATGGTTTCTTCTAAATCAGGCTAAATGTTGCTTTCTTTTTGATAACTCTCTAGGGATTGTTTTGCTTGAGCGCAGCCCTGATGGAGGTGCAGTAATAAAAACAACAGGGAACAGTAGCCAGCGGAGCTGCTAATGCTTTTATTCAAGATAAAGCAAATTATACACCGCGTTGCGCCGGATTGATGCGTTTAGGACATTTTTCATACCTAACCACTTTGAGTGCCGTATCTACTGTGTTTAACAGTGTCTCTCCTCCATCTCTCTCTCTCTCAAACCCACTTCTCCCACTCTGTCCTCTCTCTACCTCACATGGGTTCACATTCATTGTGTAATTAAGTGCCTCTGAATGCAGGGTGCTGGTTGTTAGTGCTGCGAGTCCAGGCAGGAGTATATAAACACAAGCTACACAATACTGCACTCAACTAAGAGCGGGGCTTTTATCAGAATAGCATTAGCAGAGCAGCGTTTGTCATCTTTAAATTGTATTTTATTGCCGGGGAAAGCTTTTAAAAGTCTTTAAAAGCATGTAAACAGAAAGGCACAGTATTTCTGTTGATGTACGCTGTACGGTACATTAAAGAACAAGCACGTTAAGAGAACAATGTCTCGCCCTTGTTTTGCTCAGTCTAAATGTGAAGAAGCAAACTCTATACTGGCCTTGAGGTGCGTAAGGTAAGTAGAAAACTAGATAAGCTCTTTAGTTCAGTTAAAACCATTGGTCTTTAGTATCTGGCTCCTCAGCATTGCGGCGTAAAATGGCAAGCATTGATTTCTACATGAAAGCAGCATCAGCGCGGGTAGTGAATCCAATAGAAGACGTGGCAGAATAATGTGAGCTGCCTGAGCGCTGTATTAGAATCTGCCTGTCCGACTGGGCTCGGCATCACTCTGAGTGAGGCATGGGATCCCTGCAGCACTGGCAAGCCGTGGGAGCAGCACCTTTGCAAACAGCCTACCAGAAATGTTGAGAGGCAAAGATCTAACAGCATTCGATAGTGGGTGCACATCAAGCAGGTGCCACAGTAGCAAGGACAGACTTGTTAATAGGCTGCTCCAAGATATCAGTCCTCCGCAATGGCAAATAGAGGGAACAGAGTTTGTCAAGAGAGACAGCTGTGGCTTCAGACAGAGGGAGAAGACAGCTAGAAGGGCTTGGCAAGCCTGAAATATGAATAATTAGATCCCTCCAGACTCCTTCCAGTGTCTTGAGGTGTCTATGTCGCGTCGGGTCAAGGCTGTGATCTGGGCAGAAGGCGGCCCGACCTGCTATTCTGTAAATGTCTTAATAACGTGATCAGATAGCATGTATGGAACAATAGATACATGCCCCATTCTGGCTTCTAATTCATTGATTACCTTTAACAGAAAGTGTTCTGAGATGCAGCGTGTCCTTGTGCTGTGGAAGCTGCTCGCTCGTGAATGATGCACTGCTGCTAAGTGATGTCCCTCAGCCTGCTCTCAGGGTTGAAAGTGCAGGCAGGAGAGAAAGGCTGTGCAGATAATGAGGGATGAACTAGCAGAGCCTGAGAGCCGGGGGTCAGTGTGAGACGCGGCTGTCTGCAGTGAGAAATCACAAGGGGCAGCTCACCTTTCTGGACTGAGACACACTGCTCGTTACTCTCCAGCTGAATATAGCAGCCAGGCCTTTGACAGTAATGTCTGTCTGCAGGTTGTAAATTGTCATTAGCCTTAGACCTGCGAAACTATTTTATAGTGTGTACCTTAAATACTGTGAGAGATGATAGGCTCAATTGACAAAGCTTTAACTCAGCAGTCATTTAACTCAATGTTCCACAGTGTGTGTGTGTGTGTGTGTGTCCTGAAGTGTCCCCTAATAGTCCCTCACAGTGTCTGTGTATGTGTGTGGGTGTGTGTATGCCCCTGATAGTCTCTCACAGTGTGTGTGTGTGTGTGTGTGTTTCCTGATAGTCTCTCACAGTGTGTGTGTGTGTGTGTGTGTGTGTGTGTGTGTGTGTGTGTGTGTGTTTCCTGATAGTCTCTCACAGTGTGTGTGTGTGTGTGTTTCCTGATAGTCTCTCACAGTGTGTGTGTGTGTGTGTTTCCTGATAGTCTCTCACAGTGTGTGTGTGTGTGTTTCCTGATAGTCTCTCACAGTGTGTGTGTGTGTTTCCTGATAGTCCCTCACAGTGTCTGTGTATATGTGTGTGTGTGTGTGTGTATACCCTGATAGTCCATCACAGTGTGTGTGTGTGTTTCCTGATTAGTCTCTCACAGTGTATGTGTGTGTTTCCTGATAGTCCCTCACAGTGTCTGTGTATATATGTGTGTGTGTGTGTGTGTGTGTGTGTACCCTGATAGTCCATCACAGTGTGTGTGTGTGTGTTTCCTGATTAGTCTCTCACAGTGTATGTGTGTGTTTCCTGATAGTCCCTCACAGTGTCTGTGTATATATATGTGTGTGTGTGTGTGTATACTCTGATAGTCCATCACAGTGTGTGTGTGTGTGTTTCCTGATTAGTCTCTCACAGTGTATGTGTGTGTTTCCTGATAGTCTCTCACAGTGTGTGTGTGTGTGTGTGTGTTTCCTGATAGTCTCTCACAGTGTGTGTGTGTGTGTGTGTGTGTTTCCTGATAGTCTCTCACAGTGTGTGTGTGTGTGTCCTGATAGTCTCTCACAGTGTCTGTGTATATGTGTGTGTGTGTGTGTATGTCCTGATAGTCCATCACAGTGTATGTGTGTGTTTCCTGATAGTCCCTCACAGTGTGTGTGTGTCCTGATAGTCTCTCACAGTGTGTGTGTGTGTGTGTGTGTGTGTTGTGTGTGTTTCCTGATAGTCTCTCACAGTGTGTGTGTGTGTTTCCTGATAGTCTCGCACAGTGTGTGTGTGTGTTTCCTGATAGTCTCGCACAGTGTGTGTGTGTGTGTGTTTCCTGATAGTCTCTCACAGTGTGTGTGTGTGTTTCCTGATAGTCTCGCACAGTGTGTGTGTGTGTGTGTGTGTTTCCTGATAGTCTCGCACAGTGTGTGTGTGTGTGTGTGTGTATGTTTCCTGATAGTCTCTCACAGTGTGTGTATGTGTGTTGGCAGGTGGAGAGGGTGATGAAGGAATCCCTCCAGCAGGCTCTGCTCCGCTCCATCACTGCGTACCCCCAGACCGCCCGACACCACTGGGTGCTGCACTGGCCTGGGCAGGTGATACTGGCCACCAGCATTATCTACTGGACCCTGGAGCTCTCGCAGGTCTGTCTTCCCTGCCCTACAGTCTTCACTCCTCAATCTTGTTCTCAAACACCCCCCCTCCCCCCACTATTGATATCTTGATACTTTGTTTTGTTTGTTCACCTGAAAGCAGCTGTGTGGGCCGGTAGGGGAGCGTGTGTTATTTAAAGAGAATGTTTGTGTGAGGCTCTCCGAGCCCAGATTAAAGAGACAGCTGTGTGGGCCGGTAGGGGAGCGTGTGTTATTTAAAGAGAATGTTTGTGTGAGGCTCTCTGAGCCCAGATTAAAGAGACAGCTGCGTGGGCCGGTAGGGGAGCGTGTGTTATTTAAAGAGAATGTTTGTGTCAGGCTCTCCGAGCCCAGATTAAAGAGACAGCTGTGTGGGCCGGTAGGGGAGCGTGTGTTATTTAAAGAGAATGTTTGTGTCAGGCTCTCCGAGCCCAGATTAAAGAGACAGCGTGTCAAAGTGAACATGCCCGGCTGCCCAAGCAGTGTTTCAGTCTGGGGTTTAATCACAAGCTCACCAGCTGCAGATGAGAAGGGACAACCTGAGTGAACAAGCTGGATAATCCAGAAACATTAACGCACTCTCACTGGCCACACTCCTCCCTCTGTCGTCCATTTCTCCCTTATTCTCTGTCTCTCTTCCTCTTTCTATCTCACTTTCTCCAGCTCCCCCTCGCTCACATTCCCTTCCTCTGTCTCTGCCTCCCTCTCATTCTTTCCATCCCTCCCTTCACTCTTCCTCTTTCTCTGACTCTCCATTACTTTCTTTAACTATCTCCCTCGCTCTCTCATTAAACACTCTATCATAAGAAATACCACAGCGCTACAATAGAAAGGTTTCTCTGAGAAGTCTTGAGCCCTCTGTTCTGATGCCCACCTTTCTCACTCTGTCCCAGGCCATTACCCAGGAAGGGGGTCTGCAGTCCTACCTGGAGAAGAGCAACAGGCAGGTGGAGGACATCGTGAGGCTAGTCCGGGGCAAGCTCACTAAAATGGAGCGCATTACCCTGGGGGCTCTGATCACCGTTGACGTTCACGGTACCTCTGCTTACACGGCTTCACGTACTTGGAATCATTTTAGGAATGTTGAGGATTCTTGTACTTTTAAAGGAGCCATTTTAAACTTTTTCAGTTGCGTTTCTGTAGTTTTTTGTTGTTGCTGTTGTTGTTGTTTCAGTGTTTACACCCTGGCAACATTTTTAGTTTGTTTGTTTAGCCACACCTAAGTCTATATCAAAGGTCTTTCGAATGTATCTTTGTTTTGTACTGTAATAATTATTATTTGTTTATTTAGCAGACGCCTTTATCCAAGGCGACTTACAGAGACTAGGGTGTATGAACTATGCATCAGCTGCAGAGTCACTTACAATTACGTCTCACCCGAAAGACGGAGCACAAGGAGGTTAAGTGACTTGCTCAAGGTCACACAATGAGTCAGTGGCTGAGGTGGGATTTGAATCGGGGACCTCCTGGTTACAAGCCCTTTTCTTTAACCACTCGACCACGCAGCCTGAGCTTGGCTTCCTGTTGTAACAATCCCTTTAAGACATGTTTAGGGCATATGCCTTTAATAAATGTCACTGTGACAGAACATAGACTTTGCACATGGGTGTGTGTGTCTGTGAGTGAGAGTTTGGTGGCTGGTGGCCATCTTGGTGAAGGGACACCCTATAAACAAGATGGCCAGTGTTTGCACAGCCACATGGTTTGATTGTTAGAGTGAATGATTCATTGTTTGATTGAGAGTGAATGGAAACATGTGGAATGTGGCCAGGTGGTGATTGGATGATTGATTGAATCAAACAAGCCCCTGGCCACATGGGAACAAAAGAGGTTTGTTTGAGAGTGGGGAGAGAAAGAGCACTGGAAAGCCATAGCTTGGGTGTGGTATTGTGTTTATTTTGAAGAGTTTTATTTGTAGAGTTTTGCTCAAACCTTTGTTTAGTTCCTGTGTTTTGTTTTTTTTGTTATTTGTGATTTATTAAAACTGCGGGTCTGTGTCTGGGTCTCATATTTCAAAGAGCACAGACCTGCCTTGCCCGGGACAGGATGCTACACCACAGTCACTTAAGCCCCGCCCTTTAGATTGTTCAGGACTGACTGGTGCAGTTCCTCTCATTCTGAGAGAGCGAGAGCTTAGTGAAGTATTGCAGTGATACTGCTCCCAGGTAAGGACGGTGGAGAAGGTAAAACAACAGCTGGACTTTAACACACCTTGTTAGGTTGAGGTTTAAGTGCAACATGTGTAAATGGTGATAATGATCCACAACCTTGTGGGTGAAGCCAAGCCTGAGTGTTTATATTACAGTCAGGGCTGCCCGTGCACCTCCACCCATGGAAAAGCTGGACCGCTGTCATGTCCAGCCGTCTCACCGAACGGGAAAAGTGCAGTATTGGAGATAAAGAGGCTAGTGTTCTCCCACCCAATCCAGAACTACATGAAGGATCTATCTGCTTAAATCACTTTTAATGAACTCTCCATTCCATTTACTAATTAGGCACATAAGCAGCTGAGCACATAAAACTATACGGTAAGTGATAATGCCTCCTCCTCCTCCAGTTACTAACAGGCAAGCCTGACATTCACATAAAGTAGGAGACAGACCAAGAGAAGTCCTGTATGAAGAGACACTCACTGAGGAGACAGAGCAAGAGAAGTCCTGTATGAAGAGACACTCTCTCTGAGGAGACAGAGCAAGAGAAGTCCTGTATGAAGAGACACTCACTGAGGAGACAGAGCAAGAGAAGTCCTGTATGAAGAGACACTCTCTGAGGAGACAGAGCAAGAGAAGTCCTGTATGAAGAGACACTCTCTCTGAGGAGACAGAGCAAGAGAAGTCCTGTATGAAGAGACACTCTCTGAGGAGACAGAGCAAGAGAAGTCCTGTATGAAGAGACACTCTCTCTGAGGAGACAGAGCAAGAGAAGTCCTGTATGAAGAGACACTCTGAGGAGACAGAGCAAGAGAAGTCCTGTATGAAGAGACACTCTCTGAGGAGACAGAGCAAGAGAAGTCCTGTATGAAGAGATACTCTCTTTGAGGAGACATAGCAAGAGAAGTCCTGTATGAAGAGATACTCTCTCTGAGGAGACAGAGCAAGAGAAGTCCTGTATGAAGAGACACTCTCTGAGGAGACAGAGCAAGAGAAGTCCTGTATGA
This sequence comes from Acipenser oxyrinchus oxyrinchus, assembly GCA_030684275.1. Lineage (NCBI taxonomy): Eukaryota > Metazoa > Chordata > Actinopteri > Acipenseriformes > Acipenseridae > Acipenser > Acipenser oxyrinchus. The sequence goes on along the minus strand of CM060254.1, from coordinate 55,912,394 downwards.
AGAGACACTCTCTGAGGAGACAGAGCAAGAGAAGTCCTGTATGAAGAGACACTCTCTGAGGAGACAGAGCAAGAGAAGTCCTGTATGAAGAGACACTCTCTGAGGAGACAGAGCAAGAGAAGTCCTGTATGAAGAGACACTCTCTGAGGAGACAGAGCAAGAGAAGTCCTGTATGAAGAGACACTCTCTGAGGAGACAGAGCAAGAGAAGTCCTGTATGAAGAGACACTCTCTGAGGAGACAGAGCAAGAGAAGTCCTGTATGAAGAGACACTCTCTGAGGAGACAGAGCAAGAGAAGTCCTGTATGAAGAGACACTCTCTGAGGAGACAGAGCAAGAGAAGTCCTGTATGAAGAGACACTCTCTGAGGAGACAGAGCAAGAGAAGTCCTGTATGAAGAGACACTCTCTGAGGAGACAGAGCAAGAGAAGTCCTGTATGAAGAGACACTCTCTGAGGAGACAGAGCAAGAGAAGTCCTGTATGAAGAGACACTCTCTGAGGAGACAGAGCAAGAGAAGTCCTGTATGAAGAGACACTCTCTGAGGAGACAGAGCAAGAGAAGTCCTGTATGAAGAGACACTCTCTGAGGAGACAGAGCAAGAGAAGTCCTGTATGAAGAGACACTCTCTGAGGAGACAGAGCAAGAGAAGTCCTGTATGAAGAGACACTCTCTGAGGAGACAGAGCAAGAGAAGTCCTGTATGAAGAGACACTCTCTGAGGAGACAGAGCAAGAGAAGTCCTGTATGAAGAGACACTCTCTGAGGAGACAGAGCAAGAGAAGTCCTGTATGAAGAGACACTCTCTGAGGAGACAGAGCAAGAGAAGTCCTGTATGAAGAGACACTCTCTGAGGAGACAGAGCAAGAGAAGTCCTGTATGAAGAGACACTCTCTGAGGAGACACAGCAAGAGAAGTCCTGTATGAAGAGACACTCTCTGAGGAGACAGAGCAAGAGAAGTCCTGTATGAAGAGACACTCTCTGAGGAGACAGAGCAAGAGAAGTCCTGTATGAAGAGACACTCTCTGAGGAGACAGAGCAAGAGAAGTCCTGTATGAAGAGACACTCTCTGAGGAGACAGAGCAAGAGAAGTCCTGTATGAAGAGACACTCTCTGAGGAGACAGAGCAAGAGAAGTCCTGTATGAAGAGACACTCTCTGAGGAGACAGAGCAAGAGAAGTCCTGTATGAAGAGACACTCTCTGAGGAGACAGAGCAAGAGAAGTCCTGTATGAAGAGACACTCTCTGAGGAGACAGAGCAAGAGAAGTCCTGTATGAAGAGACACTCTCTGAGGAGACAGAGCAAGAGAAGTCCTGTATGAAGAGACACTCTCTGAGGAGACAGAGCAAGAGAAGTCCTGTATGAAGAGACACTCTCTGAGGAGACAGAGCAAGAGAAGTCCTGTATGAAGAGACACTCTCTGAGGAGACAGAGCAAGAGAAGTCCTGTATGAAGAGACACTCTCTGAGGAGACACAGCAAGAGAAGTCCTGTATGAAGAGACACTCTCTGAGGAGACAGAGCAAGAGAAGTCCTGTATGAAGAGACACTCTCTGAGGAGACACAGCAAGAGAAGTCCTGTATGAAGAGACACTCTCTGAGGAGACACAGCAAGAGAAGTCCTGTATGAAGAGACACTCACTGAGGAGTCACAGCAAGAGAAGTCCTGTATGAAGAGACACTCACTGAGGAGACAGAGCAAGAGAAGTCCTGTATGAAGAGACACTCACTGAGGAGACAGAGCAAGAGAAGTCCTGTATGAAGAGACACTCTCTGAGGAGACACAGCAAGAGAAGTCCTGTATGAAGAGACACTCACTGAGGAGACAGAGCAATAGAAGTCCTGTATGAAGAGACACTCTCTGAGGAGACACAGCAAGAGAAGTCCTGTATGAAGAGACACTCTCTGAGGAGACACAGCAAGAGAAGTCCTGTATGAAGAGACACTCTCTGAGGAGACACAGCAAGAGAAGTCCTGTATGAAGAGACACTCTCTCTGAGGAGACACAGCAAGAGAAGTCCTGTATGAAGAGACACTCACTGAGGAGACACAGCAAGAGAAGTCCTGTATGAAGAGACACTCACTGAGGAGACACAGCAAGAGAAGTCCTGTATGAAGAGACACTCTCTCTGAGGAGACAGAGCAAGAGAAGTCCTGTATGAAGAGACACTCACTGAGGAGACAGAGCAAGAGAAGTCCTGTATGAAGAGACACTCACTGAGGAGACAGAGCAAGAGAAGTCCTGTATGAAGAGACACTCTCTCTGAGGAGACACAGCAAGAGAAGTCCTGTATGAAGAGACACTCTCTCTGAGGAGACACAGCAAGAGAAGTCCTGTATGAAGAGACACTCTCTCTGAGGAGACACAGCAAGAGAAGTCCTGTATGAAGAGACACTCTCTCTGAGGAGACACAGCAAGAGAGGTCCTGTATGAAGAGACACTCTGAGGAGACAGAGTAGCTGTGCTGTAGGTACGAGAGTGAAGCTCTAATCAATAAATAACTGGAAGCAGGGAAGCAGTGGAAACAGATAAAATGAAAGAGGCTGTGCATTATTAATTCATCAGCACGTCCCGTACCCTGGATTTAGGACCGACGTGTGTTGTAATTCAGAGACATAGCGGAACCATTAGGAAGATTAATTTGGATTAATTCGGTGCAAAGCGCCACACTAATATATTTCCCTGTCTCATTTAAAATAAAAAAAACAGCTTTTAGCAAGTTTTAGCTGATAGATATTTAATTTTTTTTTTTTTTTTTGCTGGAGCTGTTACTGCAGTAAGCAGACATGTTCTACAGTAGATACAGAACGGTCCCTTTAGCAGCTGGTACAGAGTTACAGGTCCACGCATGGGACTGTGATTCATGGTAAACCAGTGCTGAGCTTCACCGCAGAACAGTGTGGGCCATGCGTCTTGTGAGCCAGCGCTGTGCAGCGACTGCCCCTGATAAAGCCAGAGAGAGAACATGTAGGCGTTGTGATTTTGACTGCTGCTGGAAGGGCGGGGGGCACCCATTTGATGGAAGAGCTCATTAATCAAACTCGCTGCATCAAGAGCCTTGACAGCTGTCACATTATTAAACACTAAAAGGCCAGTTCACTGCCGACTCTGTTAGGCAGGCTGTGAAGCTCATTACGGGAAGCTGTGGGAGGGGAGGGGAGTGGGGGGATTTGAGTCACACAGGTCTCTGTGCGTCAGGCAGATAAACTTCCAGCTTCCATTGAAATTCAGCTGGAGAAAAAATGAAAGCTGTAGCAAGAGCAGATGAAAGTAGAAGTTGCTTCTCAAACCTTAGTGACTAGTTACACCTGCAGCAGAGGTGACGAGGCTGGAGCAATCGCCAGTGCGAATGCTGCAAATGCTAAGAATAGCTAAAGAAATGGATTTAACACCTTGGCTGGGATTACTTTTAACATGTACTTACCTACCTAAAAAAAACAATACATTTTCATTCGCTATAGTACAATCTTCCCCAGCTCTTGTCCAGCTTATTGGCAGTGTTATGGCAGGTGTTTGGATGTGTGCAATCAGCTACAGGTTTCGTGATCGAACAAAAGACAGGTGATGATCCTTAATAAACGATGCATTGAGAACAGCTTATTATTTATAAGCTTTTTAGCATACACAAAGTAGGCTCCTCACAAAAGTCTTCAAATACATCTTAAAGCATGCATGTGCTTGTAATGTAATTTACAAGTAATGTGCCCATTGAAATCTATTAGCAGCAGCTACACTGATAACATCGCACTCAGGACGTCAACAACAAAACATTGCAAATGATTAAACCACAACAGGTTCTATAAAAACTGATTAAGTACGTAAGTATCAGCTTTTCGTCTGTGTTCAGTGATCGCTAATCAAGCTCAGAGCATACTTTCTCTTGCACTGTTTGTATGGCATACCAGATGTGAGAATGAAATACGCTCTCAACCAAAGATGTATAAACATAAAATATAGGGGATGAGCGATCTCCTAAAAAAAAGACACCAGGGCTAGTAACTGATCAACAAACGTTCACTAGGGTTCATGGCGCTCAGTAATGGATTGATTGTTGAATTCATTGTCATGTTTTGTGCCATCATGGTGAGTGTTTCTGCACTGGAATCCTGGTCCAGCAGTGTAACTCTCTCCCGGGTCCAGCAGTGTAACTCTCTCCCGGGTCCAGCAGTGTAACTCTCTCCTGGGTCCAGCAGTGTAACTCTCTCCCGGGTCCAGCAGTGTAACTCTCTCCCGGGTCCAGCAGTGTAACTCTCTCCCGGGTCCAGCAGTGTAACTCTCTCCCGGGTCCAGCAGTGTAACTCTCTCCCGGGTCCAGCAGTGTAACTCTCTCCCGGGTCCAGCAGTGTAACTCTCTCCCGGGTCCAGCAGTGTAACTCTCTCCAGGTCCAGCAGTGTAACTCTCTCCGGGTCCAGCAGTGTAACTCTCTCCCGGGTCCAGCAGTGTAACTCTCTCCCGGGTCCAGCAGTGTAACTCTCTCCCGGGTCCAGCAGTGTAACTCTCTCCCGGGTCCAGCAGTGTAACTCTCTCCCGGGTCCAGCAGTGTAACTCTCTCCCGGGTCCAGCAGTGTCACTCTCTCACGGGTCCAGCAGAGTAACTCTCTCCCGCTCTGCTCTTTCAGCTCGGGACGTGGTGACGCAGTTAAAGGAGCTGGGTGTCAGCACTACCACCAACTTCCACTGGGTGGCGCAGCTGCGGTACTACTGGGAGGAGGGGCATGCTGTGGTGAGGATGATCACAACGTCGGTGCCGTATGGCTACGAGTACCTGGGCAACACCGGCCGGCTGGTCATCACCCCACTCACTGACCGCTGTTACAGGTTTGTGTTTCTAAATGAGTTATGCTTTGTGCCTGGATCCCATAGCTAGAAAAAAACAAAATTCTCCTGACGTGTGCATCATAGTCAAACACGCTACTGCAGTGTGAAGCAAGGCTACAGCCTTGCAAGCTACACCAGCTCCTGATTCTCACCGTGAATGCACTGTTACAATGCATGCACATCAGTGCAGGAGGCATTCAGAAGAATTTGAGCATTGCCACGTGAGAGACCCGTTGAAGATGCAGCCAGTTCCTGTTTGTTTTGAGCAAATACAGATTCGAACCAGGGACCCTGGTGATAGCCAGAGTAAGGTGCTATTGCGACTCCTCACATTATTCTGAACCCTCACCCAACCCTTTATCCTCAAACAGGAAGGGGGCTTGCAGGTGTGTGGAGGGACGAGGAATTCATTAGTTTATGTAAAGTATTTATTTCTACTGTAACTTACTTTGGACTGGGTTGGGACGGCTGCATTAAAAGCAGGAGCTGTGCAATCTGCAGCACGTCTATCTTGTCAAAGAGCTGGACCTCTGCAAACCAGCAGAGGGAGACATTCCTTCCGGAGGACACTCCCCAGTCGCATCGTGAGAGGATGTTGCCAGGCAGTGTTCCCAATGGAGTGGGAGTTGATGAAGCTGTGAGTGCATGATCTTTAATTGGGCTGGAATAAAGTGACTGATGCCTTGATTGGTAACCTGGGAGGGAGTCGGGTCTCCCTTGTTAGTTAATGTACACACAGCTGTCCCCTAGCTGGCGTTTGCAGATACATCTCCATTTAAAGTGTGTTTGTCTGCAGAAACACAACTACAGCCATTACTGATTCGGCTTCGGGGTTCTGATGTCTGTTGAGTAACGAGGCCAGACAAGGGCTTCTGAGAGCAAGCTTTCTTGAAAGGAGTACTGATTGCTTGATGAAGCCAAGCTGCTTCTCTGCCAGGCTGACCTGAAACACGCAGTGTGGGGTAAACCTTGACAGCAGCCATCCTCTACAGAGATCTCCTTTTGAAATGTCCTTTACACTGAGCCAAGTCTCTCTTTCTTCATTCCCCAGGAGGAAGCCTGCTGCGCTGTTGTGCTGTATTACCCTGTGCAATGTGAGAGACTCGTTCGGTGTGCAGCCCATCTTTAGAAGGACTTCTAAAATGGCAGAATTGGCTTAGCAATCTCATTGGCTACAGTAACAAGTGTTCCAACCTGTGCAGATATGTCACCACACCAGCACAGTTTGGAACTTTCAAAACCACTCTGCCCGATTTCAATTGACAACCAGTTCACTTTGGGAGGGGTTGGGTGTTCAAATATGTTCTAAAATCTGCTTAATGTGGCTTCACCACGTGCAGGACAACACCCCCAGGCATGCGGTTATTGGACTGTATTGAAATGACCTGTCCTGTATTATGGCTTTCTGATAAAGTGTGGGTCAGCTCTATTTCACTGACTCCTGCAGTTGCTTGTACCAGCCTTTGCTTGAAGCTGATTGTCTTTTTTTTGTGGAAGTGTCCTAAGTAACTGTGGGGAAGAATGTGTCAGCGCCCCCTATAGGATAGACAGTAGGAACGCAGGATCGAATCTGAATAGCCAGGTTCAAAAGAGACACTCTGTGAAGTCAGATACCGCTGCATTAATGGATAGAAAAAAAGAACGAGCTAATTGAAAACTGATTTGCATTAATGCTGCATCCCTCGCGAGTTCCAAGCGCTTCCCCCTGAGTTACATTGAGAATGACAGAGTCCAGCCCCCAGGCAGCTTGATCAGCGGATCGCTGTGGCTAATCCAGGGGATATTCCTGTCCCTGTGCTGCACCCCTGCAGTGGGTGTGGGATTGACACCTGATGAGCAGGCTGTAAATACTGTTACTCGCTATACCCATATACTCTTACTTACATATTCTACTGCCGCACTGCCACAATAATATTCCCGGCCGTGTTTAGCAGTAACTCCACGTTCCTCTTTGGTCAGGACGCTGATGGGAGCCCTGCAGCTAAACCTGGGAGGAGCTCCAGAGGGACCGGCTGGGACAGGGAAGACAGAAACCTGCAAGGACCTGGCCAAAGCTGTGGCCAAACAGGTGGGCATGAATCATTGGCTCTGTGTGCGCGTGACTCTCTCTGATCCCGATCCATGGAATCTAGGCACAGTCCAGTTTGCACACAAGCATACAGTACTTTTGAAGGCATTCAATTAACCCTTTATTTTTTATCTTTGCAGAAATTAACAGTTTTATTTTTACTACTTTCACAAAAAACACAGCACAGAAATCATAGCATTGACAAAAATGGGAGTGCACCATCTGTTGTGCCATTCTAGCTCAAGTGGACTAAGGACCCCTTGGGTCAATGGCTTGCATCAATTAATTGCATTTTAGTGGAAAGGTTTGATGCGAACGTTGTTTTTCAAGGTCAACTCCCACATGATGAAAAGTTGACGTTGTTGCAAAGCTTTGGGGCGTGAGTTCCAGTACAGTGCACAGCTCTCCCATTGCACTCACACACGACCCCCTTCTCTCCATCCCAGGGGGAGGAAACACCTCCCAGGGTTTGGTGCACTTGAGCTGGAATCACCCAGCAGTATGTTGGCTTAGAATTATAGAATACTACAGAATACTACTTTGTTGCAGTAATACAGAATACTATAGTATTTTGACAGAACTGTAGAATATTAGTATTTGTTGCAGTATTACAGAATACTATAGTATTCCTTTCCCAGTGGGTTGTGTTTGGACCGAAGCTTGCCTTCTACTGCAGTTTCAGCCCAGTCCCAGCGTTGTTGTTTTGTGCATGACTGTCGTCTCTCAGCACTGCGGTGTCTGCCCTTCAGTGCAATCGACAGCCTGTTATCGGAGCATTGTTGTTTTGTGAATGACCGTCGTCTCTCAGCACTGCGGTGTCTGCCCTTCAGTGCAATCGACAGCCTGTTATCGGAGCGCTGTTGTTTTGTGCATGACCGTCGTCTCTCAGCACTGGGGTGTCTGCCCTTCAGTGCAATCGACAGCCTGTTATCGGAGCGCTGTTGTTTTGTGCATGACCGTCGTCTCTCAGCACTGGGGTGTCTGCCCTTCAGTGCAATCGACAGCCTGTTATCGGAGCGCTGTTGTTTTGTGCATGACTGTCGTCTCTCAGCACTGCGGTGTCTGCCCTTCAGTGCAATCGACAGCCTGTTATCGGAGCGTTGTTGTTTTGTGCATGACTGTCGTCTCTCAGCACTGCGGTGTCTGCCCTTCAGTGCAATCGACAGCCTGTTATCGGAGTGCTGTTGTTTTGTGCATGGCCGTCGTCTCTCAGCACTGCGGTGTCTGCCCTTCAGTGCAATCGACAGCCTGTTATCGGAGCGTTGTTGTTTTGTGCATGGCCGTCGTCTCTCAGCACTGCGGTGTCTGCCCTTCAGTGCAATCGACAGCCTGTTATCGGGCGTTGTTGTTTTGTGCATGACCGTCGTCTCTCAGCACTGGGGTGTCTGCCCTTCAGTGCAATCGACAGCCTGTTATCGGAGCGTTGTTGTTTTGTGCATGACCGTCGTCTCTCAGCACTGGGGTGTCTGCCCTTCAGTGCAATCGACAGCCTGTTATCGGAGCGTTGTTGTTTTGTGCATGGCCGTCGTCTCTCAGCACTGCGGTGTCTGCCCTTCAGTGCAATCGACAGCCTGTTATCGGAGCGTTGTTGTTTTGTGCATGGCCGTCGTCTCTCAGCACTGCGGTGTCTGCCCTTCAGTGCAATCGACAGCCTGTTATCGGAGCGTTGTTGTTTTGTGCATGACCGTCGTCTCTCAGCACTGGGGTGTCTGCCCTTCAGTGCAATCGACAGCCTGTTATCGGAGCGTTGTTGTTTTGTGCATGACCGTCGTCTCTCAGCACTGCGGTGTCTGCCCTTCAGTGCAATCGACAGCCTGTTATCGGAGCGTTGTTGTTTTGTGCATGACCATTGTCTCTCTCCCGCTCCTCGCAGTGCGTTGTGTTCAATTGCTCTGATGGCCTGGACTACAAAGCCATGGGGAAATTCTTCAAAGGACTGGCGCAGTCTGGAGCCTGGGCCTGCTTTGATGAGTTTAATCGGATCGAGCTGGAGGTAACTCACATCACTCTTCCTTTATCTGAACAGCCTGATTGAATGAGAGTGCCACTCCGCACAGCTCCATTCCATTCTCTGGAGCCTGTGGAGCTCCGTGCTGTAGCAGGTCCCACAAGCTGAACACTGAGGTGGGACTGGTACAGCAGAGTTCAACTGGGCTTCTCCTGTGAACTTAAATGCACAGCTGGACCGTGTCGTATGATTGGGGGATCCTTCTTGTTGATCTCCATTGGAAACAGCAGCCTCTAGAACACTCCATGTAAACACATTGGGCTGGATTCTCAAAGCTATTTGACTCCAAACCTTCATTAGCACAAATGCACCCAATAAACGTATCAAAAAACATTTAATTCAGTGTCCATTAAGGGTGAATTCTTTTTTCCTTTGAGAAAAGAAAAATGTGTTAAAGATATTGAGTAAATAGCTTTGAGAATCTGGTCCATTGATTGACACTTGAAGGTTATGTAAAGTAAAAGTGTTCCTAACTCTAAAGCTTTAACATTATATTAATTATATTATATTATATTAAAATACCATTTGATCATAAACATGTACACTCAGGGATTCACTGAACAATGTCAGAAAGCATGATAACCCTTCCTATTGCAAGAACATTACAAACGAGAGAAGGCCATTTGAGCCATCAGTGCTAGTCGGGATCCGAGTAGCTGGCTGATCCCAATGATTCAGTATCAGCAACAATACTAGGGGACCCATTCCATACCATCACCACTATCTGTGTGAAGAAGTGTTTCCTTCCTACCCACTCTCCTAAGTCTGTTTCTGCTTAATTTCAACTGTGTCCTGTGGTTCTGATTTCTGTGCTGCACTTTCAGCATTGGCGAGGGTTAACTTCGTCAACTCTTTTTAACATTATCAGTCAAGACTCCCTAATTCTTCTTTTATTCTAAGCAAAACAAAAACCTACTGATTAATCATTTAGGCCTGTGATTAGTCTGGTTGCTACTCTCTGCAGTGTCCTTCTCAACTCCAAGCTCTCTTCTCTCCATTAATCTTGTCCTAGTCCAACATGACTCTTCACTCTCCTCCCTCCCTCCCTCCCCCTCTCTCTCTCTCGTTCCTCTATAATTGTTGTCCTCTCTGTCTTGCTTGAAAATTCAGTAAACGGCACTAAAGCAAATTCAGTAAATGCCCCTAAAGCAAGCACAAGTGTGTCTCACTGACCCGTCCCCCAGGTGCTCTCTGTCGTGGCACAGCAGATCCAGACTATCCAGCGAGCCGTGTCGGAGCGAGCAGAGACCTTCGTGTTTGAGGGGACGCAGATCTCCCTGGACCCATCCTGCACTGTCTTCATCACCATGAACCCTGGGTACGCGGGCAGGGCGGAGCTGCCAGACAACCTGAAGGTATTAATATAGCAAATCGAATGCATTTATAACTTAAGCAAAACCTTGAGAGAAATGTTTAATAGTGTAATTTGATATACTGTACATATCACTGGTCTTAGACAATATATAAAGCTTGAAAAGCTGAACTTCGATATATCTAGACATGACTCTATCTGTGCTATCCTGTTATTACTCAACCACACAATTATAAAATATGCAAAGAGGTGAGAATTCATTGATTTAATAGGAGCTAATATTATGTTTTTGTGAAGGGTCTTTAACTCCGAGGTCATGAACTGCTCTTCTGTTCCTAGTTGCTGTAGTCATTGTCATTTCATTAGTAGGCGTCAGTACCATCTTGTGCACTGCAGTGTACTGCCAGGAAACTCAATCCAAAGTGAAAGATCACTAGAGGGTGCTGACTCTTACTTATATAAAGACACTGATCTGCATGTGACTGGCAGGCAGCTGCAACTGAACTCCAGCAAAAGCTCCTCAACACAAAGAAAGAAAGTATTACTTGCACTGTGATTCTTGAAATGTAATTGTTGACGACTGTATACTGGATAAGGGCGTCTGCTAAGAAATAAATAATAATAATAATAATAATAAAGAAAGAAAGAATGAATGAAAACACACTGCTGTGTTCAGAACCCCTCATAAAAGGAACATTAAGAAGCGCTTGACACTGTGAATGTATGTTGTCTCCTGGGTGCTGTGCTAAAGCGAGGACGTGTCTCTGGTCCTGTTTAGGTGCTGACACTGTGAATGTATGTGGTCTCCTGGGTGCAGTGCTAAAGTGAGGACGTGTCTCTGGTCCTGTTTAGGTGCTGACACTGTGAATGTATGTGGTCTCCTGGGTGCAGTGCTAAAGCGAGGACGTGTCTCTGGTCCTGTTTAGGTGCTGACACTGTGAATGTATGTGGTCTCCTGGGTGCAGTGCTAAAGTGAGGACGTGTCTCTGGTCCTGTTTAGGTGCTGACACTGTGAATGTATGTGGTCTCCTGGGTGCAGTGCTAAAGCGAGGACGTGTCTCTGGTCCTGTTTAGGTGCTGACACTGTGAATGTATGTGGTCTCCTGGGTGCAGTGCTAAAGTGAGGACGTGTCTCTGGTCCTGTTTAGGTGCTGACACTGTGAATGTATGTGGTCTCTTGGGTGCAGTGCTAAAGTGAGGACGTGTCTCTGGTCCTGTTTAGGTGCTGTTCCGCACAGTGGCCATGATGGTCCCAGACTACGTCCTGATTGCAGAGATCTCTCTCTACGCCATCGGCTTTGTCGACGCCCGCAACCTGGCAGCAAAAATCGTGGCCACTTACAGACTATGCTCGGAGCAGGTAGCCACCTAACCTTATCCACCCTAACCCTAACCCTAACCTTATCCACCTCGAAAATTGTGTCACTTGGAGCGTGTTGGGTCTTGGTCTCTTATACAAACTTCCCAGTAAGGTAGTGCCCCTGCCGTGGTTGTGCATGATTACAGACACCTTTGGTAATGGGTCACGTCCAGTAGTGTTTCCATTGACATTTCAAGCTGCTGAATTATTGAAAGCTTGTTAAAGACAATCAGTCCGTCGTCTCTGACCCCTAATGTTCCCCGCTGGTGCCGGGCTTCCTGTAATAAGATCATCAGAGAGTTCTGAAGATTGAAATCAGCAGGACCGCGGCTCTGTTAAGCTCTCAGAAATGAAACATGTTAAAGAAGTCTACTCGTGATTACCAGCCCTCCTAGGAGTTCCACTAAATAGAAAGGTGTTCCCTGCATTTCATTAGCTTCACAGTTGTGTTTTGTCAAAGGTTTCCACTTTCTGTGTCTCTAGTTTCAATGTGTTTATGCAGCTATAGGAGGCTTCCTTATAAAAGTTTACCACTGCATTTTTGCACAGTATTTTTACAGTTTTCCCATGCCTTTCCCATGGTTATACTATGCATTCCCTATAGTTTGCCATGTTTATTAATATGCTTTACCATACCTCGCTATTCTTTCCAATGCTTACCTATGCTTTACTGTGTTTTTTACTGTTCTTTATTATGCTTTGCTGTGCTTTGACTATGATAATCTTCTCTAAGGGTACTCCTGTGTTTGCCTCACTGTTTCTCCTGCCTGCCCTCCAGCTATCCTCGCAGCACCACTATGACTACGGAATGCGCGCGGTGAAGTCCGTGCTGACGGCCGCCGGAAACCTGAAAGTGAGGCTGCCGGAGGAGAGGGAGGACGTGCTCATGCTGAGATCCATCAATGACGTCAACCTGCCCAAGGTACCCCCACCTCCAGGGGGCAGCACAGGACATTAAACCAGACTGCCGCAGTTATACTGCTCTGTGACGTGCAGTGAAAATGCTTTTGTTGCGGTTGTGCCCTTGTAAAAGTTTACCACTGTAAATTTGCACAGTATTTTTGCAGTTTTCCCCCATGCTTATACCATGCATTTACCATTGTTTACCATGTTTTTTTTCCTGTGATTTATCATACCCCTCTGAGCATTACCTGTTTTACCATGCTTTTACTGTGCTTTATTACACTTTGCTATGTTCTCTTCACTCTTCACTCCCGCCACAGTTCTTGTCCCAGGACATCCCCCTGTTTGAGAGCATTGTCTCTGACCTCTTCCCTGGGGTAGAGCTGCCCGCTGCCAACCACTGCGACATGGAGACGGCCATCCGTGAGGTCGCTCAGCGCTGCCATCTGCAGGCTGTGCCCTGGTTCATCACCAAGATCCTCCAGGTCAGTCTGCTACTGCGCCTCCCAGCACACAACAGCGGGCAGCCCAGGAACTGCAGTTCAGACATGCTAACACAAACCCAAACAATACATTCCTTGACACAACTTGAAGTCTTTTTCAACACAGCTTTTGTGTATTAAAAAGCTTTGATAAATGCCCCATTGTGCATGTATGTGCACATGTGTGTGTGCGCATGTGTGCGTGTACATGTGTGTGTACGTGCGTTGTGTGTACGTGTGTGTGTGCGTGCGTGTGTTTGTGTGTGTGTGTGTTTGTCTGTGCGCATGTGTGTGTACGTGTGTTGTGTGTGTGTGTACGTGTGTGTGCGTGTGTTGTGTGTACGTACGTGTGTGCGTGCGTGTGTTTGTGTGTGTGTGTGTGTGTAAGTGCGTGTGTGTGCAGCTGTGATATGCTGCATAATTCAAAATACATGTAAACTAGGCTGTGAAGAGAGGTTATGGTAACGTGTGAACACTGTCATCGCTGTGTTTCCATGGGCAGGTGTATGAGATGATGTAATTGTGTTGCAGGTGTATGAGATAATGTCGCTGTATTTCCCTGGGCAGGTGTATGAGGTGATGTCATTGTTGCAGGTGTATGAGAAGATGTCATTGTGTTGCAGATGTATGAGATGATGTCATTGTGTTGCAGATGTATGAGATGATGTTGTTGTGTTGCAGATGTATGAGATGATGTTGTTGTGTTGCAGGTGTATGAGATGATGTCATTGTGTTGCAGATGTATGAGATGATGTCATTGTGTTGCAGATGTATGAGATGATGTTATGGTGTTGCAGATGTATGAGATGATGTCATTGTGTTGCAGATGTATGAGATGATGTCATTGTGTTGCAGATGTACGAGATGATGTTGTTGTGTTGCAGGTGTACGAGATGATGCAGGTGCGACACGGCTTCATGCTGGTTGGTGGGCCGCTGGGGGGGAAGTCGTCGGCTCTGCGGGTGCTGGCGGGGGTGCTGGCGTTGCTGGAGGAGAGGGGGCTGAGGGAGGAGCACCGGGTCGACCGTGTCATCATCAACCCCAAGGCCGTCTCCATGGCGCAGCTCTATGGCAGCTACGACGCGATCTCACACGAGTGGAGCGACGGTCAGTCACCAGGGGGAGCCCTACGGGACCGGAGTTTTAATGTAACGGGGATGATCAGGTGGTAGATATAGGAGTACTACGACGCGATCTCACACGAGTGGAGCGACGGTCAGTCACCAGGGGGTGCCCTACGGGACCGGAGTTTTAATGTAGCGGGGATGATCGGGTGGTAGATATAGGAGTACTATGACGCGATCTCACACGAGTGGAGCGACGGTCAGTCACCAGGGGGAGCCCTACGGGACAGGAGTTTTAATGTAACGGGGATGATCGGGTGGTAGATATAGGAGTCACTACGCTTTTTATCAGAGTTAGGTCAGTAGGGAAATGTCTACTGGAAAATGTCGGCTATTATCTTACTAGAACTGAAGTCTGAAGGCTATTTTTATCATGCATTTTTATCATGCATGTTTTTTTCTATTCCTTTCAATTATGAGGTCATCTCCAGCGCAGAACTTAAATCACCACGATGCCCTGTATAGTGTATCACGTTCTCCGTCCGTCCGTCAGTCCGTTTCCCCCCGCCCCGTCTTTTTTCTGGAGCTCTGCATGCAATAAAATTATGAATTACACAAACGCTCAGCTATTTTTTATTTGTCACCAATTTAAGAAGTGTATCAGTGCAATTTGAATTGTTTTTACATGTATTTTTAAAGACTACTGTGGCAGGATGGCTTGCAGTGGTGAGGTGTGGTGACGTCACGGACCAGGAAGTAACTGAACCAAAACAATGGATGGGCGGGTGAAGCTGAACGCTACTGCGGTCAGCGTATTTAATAACAACTTTTAAAAACAAAACAAAAGATTTAAACAGAACAACAAAACACAAAACAAAAAGGTGCGATGGCCAAACAAACAGAAACAAGTATATTTTTAAATATAGCAATTGTTTTTCTTTCGCTCTCCCGTGTTCTCCCGTACTCTCCTCTGTACACTCAACCCCCGCAGCACGGACAGCTGCAGGTTTTTATACTCTGGCCGAGGGGTTAACTAGCTGTTAATTATCTTATTACCCCTCGGCCACAGTCTGCACGCGTTTGGTAAGGATGCGTGACTGTCAGCTAGTTAAGTAATCAGTAGCTGATCAGTCACGCATCCTCACAGGGTTTTTAAATATAAAAAAACAATAACAAAAGATGCAGCGCTTTTATCCGCGCCGCAAACAAAAATACAAATACAGTGCACAAATATATATAGGGGCGGGACACTCCGCCACAACTACCTGCCGACAGTTCTGGTCAATGTAATTTTACACTATATTGTGAATATCTTTTTTCCCATTTGATCTCATCAGATAAGATAACAGCGGTTCTGATACTGTAAGCTGTGTGAAAAAAACAAGCAAAGCAGATACATAAATAAATCGTTTATAACATTACTTACGAGTATTTATTTCATTTTAAGTAAATGTGTGGCACTTATTTATGCTTTTGTAATATATATTGAATCTTAAAAGCAAGGTCAGTCTTCCATTAAAATGACAACAATCACAGTGTATATATGTAGATTTATTTTGTTAGCAAAAAATCAACATCAGCATCATTCACCGTTGAATTCCAAAATGTATCACAATATATCGCAATATTGTCTTCAGTGTTGCACTATATTGCAATACGGATCCTCAGTCCCAATACCCACCCCTAGTAGTTACCCAGTTATCACAATGTAATTACATGGATATTCATGCCCTGTTCTAAAGTATGCCTTTAGTTATATAAGGTAACAACCTTATATAGGCTGTGTGGTCCAGTGGTTAAAGAAAAGGGCTTACAACCAGGAGGTCCCCGGTTCAAATCCCATCTCAGCCACTGACTCATTGTGTGACCCTGAGCAAGTCACTTCACCTCCTTGTGCTCCGTCTTTCGGGTGAGATGTAGTTGTAAGTGACTCTGCAGCTGATGCATAGTTCACACACCCTAGTCTCTGTAAGTCGCCTTGGATAAAGGCGTCTGCTAAATAATAAATAAACATGGTCAATTGATACCAGCTGTGTCCTCAGTTATAGAATGAGACAAAGTGTTAATCAGAATTCTAGTTAGACGTAACCAATTGGATACCTGTGCTCTGTTCCACCCCCCCGGACTTAGAGGAGCGCTCCCCGGGGATCCTGTGTTTGAGAAGCGCAGACAAGGAGACAAGCTAGCCTGCAGAGTCTCCTCTGGAGGAACGTGTTGCAGCAACAGCAATTCCATTGCGACGTAATGAGATTGTGGAAACTCAATACTCCTTTTAAACATTTTTGATTCTGCCTGTATTATTATTATTTTTTTTTACAGCTAGATTTCAGTTTTTTATTTCTTATTTTATCAGATCATCCCATGCTTTAATAATGCATTATGTTCAGTTAAGTCAGGCAGCCTTTTCCCATCTCCCAGCCCGCCTTGCTATTGCCTTTGCGAAATTGATTTGGGGCTTGTAATCTAGCAGTCAATTTGGTGTGATGGAGCGAGGCGAGCTCCAGCCATGCAATTGCTGTGATCTGTACCTGTCATAACACAATCGATGCACAGTCTCCATCAGCACCATTAGTCCCTCGCGACGAGCAGAAAGCTTGTTACCCGTGACTGATTGAGGTTTTAGCACTGCAGCACTTTTTAATGCAGTGTTATTTATTATTTGTTTTAGTTATGGTCCCATTAGCTTTTTATTTTATTTGGAAGCTCTGCAGCCGGGTTTGTGCAAAAGGAATTCTGAGAATACTTTGAAAAGCAGGAGGAGAGACGGGGACAGGACACCTCTAAAACAGGGTCACGCTGCCACACCCTTCCTTGAGAAATATGAATGCTTAATTAATTAAGTTAAAAATACAAAACCTACCTCAGCTCAACAAATGGGGGGAGTGATAATACCACTTCTAGTAATACAATGTATTGCAATGCCCTTTTTAGCACAGCTTTAACCTTTTACCAAATATCCATTTCCACAGTTTTTTTTTTATTTTAACAAATAACCAATATACTGTATAGTACTGTGCAAAAGTTTTAGGCAGGTGTGAAAAAATGCTGTAAAGTAAGAATGCTTTCAAAAATAGACATGTTAAAAGATTATATTTATCAATTAACTAAATGCAAAGTGAGTGAACAGAAGAAAAATCTAAATCAAATCCATATTTGGTGTGACCACCCTTTGCCTTCAAAACAGCATCAATTCTTCTAGGTACACTTGCACAAAGTCAGGGATTTTGTAGGCATATAGTCAGGTGTATGATTAAACAATTATACCAAACAGGTGCTAATGATCATCAATTCAATATGTAGGTTGAAACATTAACTGAAACAGAAACAGCTGTGTAGGAGGAATAAAACTGGGTGAGGAACAGCCAAACTCAGCTAACAAGGTGAGGTTGCTGAAGACAGTTTACTGTCAAAAGTCATACACCATGGCAAGACTGAGCACAGCAACAAGACACAAGGTAGTTATACTGCATCAGCAAGGTCTCTCCCAGGCAGAAATTTCAAGGCAGACAGGGGTTTCCAGATGTGCTGTCCAAGCTCTTTTGAAGAAGCACAAAGAAACGGGCAACGTTGAGGACCGTAACGCAGTGTTCGCCAAGGAAACTTACTGCAGCAGATGAAAGACACATCATGCTTACTTCCCTTCGCAATCGGAAGATGTCCAGCAGTGCCATCAGCTCAGAACTGGCAGAAAACAGTGGGACCCTGGTACACCCATCTACTGTCCGGAGAAGTCTGGTCAGAAGTGGCCTTCATGGAAGACTTGCGGCCAAAAGCCATACCTCCGACGTGGAAACAAGGCCAAGCGACTCAACTATGCACGAAAACACAGGAACTGGGGTGCAGAAAAATGGCAGCAGGTGCTCTGGACTGATGAGTCAAAATTTGAAATATTTGGCTGTAGGAGAAGGCAGTTTGTTCGCCGAAGGGCTGGAGAGCGGTACACGAATGAGTGTCTGCAGGCAACAGTGAAGCAGGGTGGAGGTTCCTTGCAAGTTTGGGGCTGCATTTCTGCAAATGGAGTTGGGGATTTGGTCAGAATTAATGGTCTCCTCAATGCTGAGAAGTACAGGCAGATACTTATCCATCATGCAATACCATCAGGGAGGCATCTGATTGGCCCCAAATTTATTCTGCAGCATGACAACGACCGCAAACATACCGCGAAAGTCATTAAGAACTATCTTCAGCGTAAAGAAGAACAAGGAGTCCTGGAAGTGATGGTATGGCCCCCACAGAGCCCTGATCTCAACATCATCGAGTCTGTCTGGGATTACATGAAGAGAGAGAAGCAACTGAGGCTGCCTAAATCCACAGAAGAACTGTGGTTAGTTCTCCAAGATGTTTGGGCCAACCTACCTGCCGAGTTCCTTCAAAAACTGTGTGCAAGTGTACCTAGAAGAATTGATGCTTGATGCTGTTTTGAAGGCAAAGGGTGGTCACACGAAATATGGATTTGATTTAGATTTTTCTTCTGTTCACTCACTTTGCATTTAGTTAATTGATAAATATAATCTATTAACATGTCAATTTTGAAAGCATTCTTACTTTACAGCATTTTTTCACACCTGCCTAAAACTTTTGCACAGTACTGTATATATATATATATAAAGCCATAAAAACTTTTGCAAGACTTTTATTATGTGTTTTTCATGTATGAAAAAAAGCATAAACATTTTTGGCAGGAATATCAAATTCCACTAACAATGCTTTGTATATTGCAACACGCCGCCAGCAAAATTTCTGGAGCAAAATAGGTTTCATGGGTGTGATTTGCCAAATATTTTGGTCGCAAATATTTATGCCTTTACAGTATTATATTTTCAGCAAAGCATTTTTGAAAATATTGGGAACATCTACCATTTTAAATGGAGAATTCCACTTCTAGTTGTCCTCACGGTGAAGCATGTGTTTTATTAGATTAATTTCATGCAGTCAATTATCAGTGTATCTATGGTAATTAAAAAAATTGAATACTAGAATTACGAGCAAAGAAAATGTGCATTGAAAGTTACAAAGGCAAGACTTTAAGTAATCTCCAACTCCTGTTGGATTCCAAGCAGTAAACCCCAATGACTGAGACTTGCTGTCCCCCACCCTCCTCCCCAGGGGTCCTGGCCAACGTGTTCCGGAAGCACGCCACCAGCCTGACCCCGGACAGGAAGTGGTGCGTGTTCGACGGGCCCGTGGACGCGGTCTGGGTTGAGAATATGAACACCGTCCTCGACGACAATAAGAAGGTCAGCACCCAGCTCTGCCTGACCCCAGAACCACTTGCTTCAACACAATGAAGTTACCTGCAGGCTTTCACAGGCGTGTAGCCACTGACCAGCTGCTACCCCAGTGATGACTGAGGCTGTGTCTTAATTCAAACTGCATCCCCTACACAATAATCACCACATGCTTCTTCACTTCCCTCTCATGACAGAGAAGTTAACTTCAAACCACCTACAATATTTAGCTGAAATATCATTACTGAATATATATATATATATATATATATATATATATATATATATATATATATATATATATATATATATATATATATATATATAAAACATTTTTGTACATATACGCACATCATAATAAAATGGCTGAATGTGTGCAATGAAAGAAAACCCTGCAACATGCCGAATGTCCACACATTTGCTTCTGTTCGGGCAGGGCGGCAGTTACTCTGAACAGCCCAGATATATCATTTCAGATGGATTAGATTGGACTGGCCATGCTGTGGTTTGTAACATAGTCGTGTGCTGTTCTTGTGCCTGGCAGCTGTGTCTGATGAGCGGGGAGATCATTCAGATGAGTCCCCAACAGAACATCATCTTCGAGGTGCTGGACCTGGAGCAGGCCTCTCCGGCCACGGTCAGCAGGTCAGCATGCACAGGAACACAGGGACACACTGGGACACTGGCACACTGGCACAGGGACACACTGGGACACTGACACAGGGACACACTGGCACAGGGACACACTGGGACACTGGCACAGGGACACACTGGCACAGGGACACACTGGGACACTGACACAGGGACACACTGGCACACTGGCATAGGGTCACACTGGCACAGGGACACACTGGCACAGGGACACACTGGGACACTGGCAAAAGGACACATTGGCACAGGGACAAACTGACAGAGGGACACGAGGACATACTGACACAGGAACACAGAGACACGCTGACACAAGGACACTGATACACTGGGACACAAGAATGCTGTCAGACAGTACAATTCACAACGCATGCTTTCTCACCAGGTCTTCCCTAAGATTTTAAAGAAGTTTAGTGGAACTTATTGTCTGCCCTTATGAAAGTTTGCAGCACTATACCACAGTAAAAATACAGCAAAGCATGGTGAAAATCACAGAGAAGTACATGCAGTGAATGGAGAGACACGTGAAGAGCTTGGCATACAGAAACACGAGTGTGCAGGAGGAGCATGCTGTGTTTGTGTCAGGGAGACTGACTGTGCAGTGACTGTGTCTCCAGGTGTGGGATGATATATATGGAGCCCATGGACCTGGGCTGGGAGCCGTTAGTCCAGTCCTGGCTGGAAACCAAGCTGCCCCATTTCCTGACCTCGGAGCAGAAACACTTGGTAAAGGTAAGGACCTGAATCAATAATCCACTGCAGTAATAAATCCAGGTGCAGCATGTTTCTGAGTGCTGAGGGATCACTCGTACAGGGCCCCTCTGCCTGTGTTGCTGCATGTTTCTGAGTGCTGGGGAGGATCACTCATACAGGGCCCCTCTGCCTGTGTTGCTGCATGTTTCTGAGTGCTGGGTGATCACTCATACAGGGCCCCTCTGCCTGTGTTACTGCATGTTTCTGAGTGCTGGGTGATCACTCACCTGTGTTGCAGCTGCTGTGTGAGTGGCTGCTCCCGCCGTGCTTGGACTTCATCCAGAAGCGATGCCGCCCGGTGGTGCAGTCATCCCAGATGCACCTCACCTCCGCCCTGCTCAAGCTCTACCAGTGCCTGCTGGCTGAGATCAGGTAGGTAGACTGTTCTTTTTTTTAACTGGAAATACAAAACTTAAAACCCTTATGAAAGTTACATTTAACTGTAGTGAAAGCTAAGTGTAATAAAGCACAGTGAAAGCATAGTAAACCATAGGCAAGCATTGTAAAGAATAACGAGGTATGGTAACGCATATTAAAAAACATGGCAAACCAGAGTAAACTGTAAATGCAAAGTACAACAATGTGAAAAGCATGTTAAAACAGCAAGAATACCATGCATAGACTGTGGGACATTTTTATAAGGGAAGTTACAAAATTACCAACTTTCAAAGCCCTCAGATAACCTTCTCAGTGACTCGTCGCTAGTTTTGTAACATGATAGCTTTAGTTTTTTGTTTTGTCAAAAACGCTGACAAAAAATTGCAGTAAATCTGTAACCTTGTGTGCGCTGAAAGGAATTTAAACTTTCTTGACTCCTGAATTAATGCTTAAGGGCAGCAGTGTGGAGTAGTGGTTAGGGCTCTGGACTCTTGACCGGAGGGTCGTGGGTTCAATCCCCAGTAGAGGACACTGCTGCTGTACCCTTGAGCAAGGTACTTTACCTAGATTGCTCCAGTAAAAACCCAACTGTATAAATGGGTAATTGTATGTAAAAAAATAATGTGATATCTTGTAACAATTGTAAGTCGCCCTGGATAAGGGCGTCTGCTAAGAAATTTAAAAAAAAAAAAAAAAATCTGATTTAAAAATCCGCTGGAAGGAGTTTTCTAAAATTTTTATACTGTAGGAAGCTGAAAACAGTGCTTGCTCTGGCTGTGATTTACTATACAGCCCCTGCAGAGGTGAAACTCAGGGTGTCTTATAGATTTCAAGTTTTAATGATTTCAGATGCTTCCTGAAACCATTACCCTTTTTCTGTGGCGTGTAAAATAGATAGCCCTGTCTGAGTCTGATAATAGTGGAGCTCTGGAGCATCCCCTGCAGTGATAGGAGACTGGTAGCTTGTAATTGATCGGTTTGAACTGAGGCTGTTGTAGGAAAGAGGGATTGTTGTCAGCTGGCTGGTTTACAGAGCGCAGTGAATCAGGCTCGCCAGCCTTGAATTAACGCTGGTAATCTGTGTAAGCCACGCTCTGGTATTTAGTACCAGTTTGTTTGCTGTCAGACCGTGTCTGTGTTTGCTGATTTAATATACAGGGAATTGTTACAATGGGAAAACGCACAATCTCTCAAGTGTGTTCGATGTTCTGTTAGACAAGAGGAGCTTGAGCCACATCTGAGACACTCTGACCGCTGTGGACAGTCCAGTGGACGGTCTGTATTGATGAGCGAGTCTGCCCCTCACTGTGACCGTGTGTCTCCTTTCCTGCAGCAGTGTGGATTCTGCAGTGGAGAGAGATGAGGCCTGTGTCGAGACTCTGGAGGAGCAGGAAAAAAACTTCCAGGCCAGCAAGCAGAAACAGCAGGAGGAGACCAGCAGCATGATCATGGCTGGAGCCTTTTTCTCTGTGGTCTGGTCACTGGGGGGTCTCCTTGACGCCTCCTCTAAGCAACGGTAGGGAGAGAACCCCCCCCCCCCTCCCTATTGCAGGGCTGTACAGATACTCGCATTGTCAGAGGGATTCTCTTTAACATGTTTTAAGTTGTTAGGTATTAATTAAAATGGAACGAAACCTACAAACTCTCTAAAACATTCTGCACGATCACTGATAGCAATCACTAACAATCTGACTTAGCATGCAATCTGTTGTGATCAAACCAAAGGCCAAACAAAAAGCTCTTGTACAGATGCAAGTGTATATTCAAAAGTTTGATGTAAACTCCTTTTTATTTCACTTCCTGGTTTTTGCTTAGACTTTCTAAATCTATAGTTTGGTCCTTGAAAAACAGGCATGTTCCCAATTTAATTAAGAGAATAAAAACAAAGAACCAAAAACACCAGCACAAGAGGAGGGCCAGTTATACAGCTAAAATGTAATAACATAATGGTACTGGTACTGAGGGCTGGGTTAGTGAGTATTGAGGGGTTAGGTTAGTGAGTATTGAGGGGTTCGGTTAGTGAGTATTGAGGGGTTAGGTTAGTGAGTACTGAGGGGTTAGGTTAGTGAATATTGAGGGGTTAGGTTAGTGAGTATTGAGGGGTTCGGTTAGTGAATATTGAGGGGTTAGGTTAGTGAGTATTGAGGGGTTGTGTTAGTGAATATTGAGGGGTTAGGTTAGTGAGTATTGAGAGGTTAGGTTAGTGAGTATCAAGGAGCAGAACCCACCCGCCCCTCACAGTATCACTGTTGAAATCGTACCTGGGTTTGTGCTCCTCTCCTGCTCCACTGCTTGTAGGTTCAGCGAGTTCTTCAAGAGCCTCTGTGACCAGGATTCCAAGCAGCCCCGCCCCCGAGAGCTCCGGGTCCCGCGAGCCCTGCAGATGCCCAAGCGGGACAGCGTGTTCCACTACGTGTTCCTGCGCAGGAACGTCCCCTCCTGGTGTCTGTGGAGGGAGCTCCTCGCCCCCGCCAGCCTGGAGCCCTGCGTGAAGGTAGGGGAGCAGGGGCCCTGGTAGACTACCACAAGGAACACCTTTCTGTGTGTCTCTCTGTTCCAGTCCACTGTTCTAACAGGGGTTCATAATCATGACCTTACTTCTCTTTAGCAAAAACAACTTTCTTTGGTAAAGGTTCATCATCTTGTTATCACACTGTGGATTCACTTCCTGTGCAGCGGGTATTAGGATCCCATATAAAAGTTTTCCACAGTAAAAGCACAGTAAAGTGTAATAAAGCATGGTGAAGCATAGGTAAGCATTGTACAGAATAGCGAGGTATGGTAAAGCATATTAATAAACATGGCAAATCAGGATAAACTATGGTAAATGCACAGTATAGCCATGGGCAAAGCATCGTAAAGCTGCACAAATACTGTGGTAAACTTAGGCGACCCTACTGTAAGTAAAAAGAATGCTGCACAGTGCGACCAAAATAAAAATGTAAATATATATATACACAAAAGAAAGGCTGGTATGTGAACCAGAAACGTCAAGTGGAATTGAGCAGTGTGGCTCTAAAAACAGGCGTTACAGTTCTGTGGACAGGACCCTCCGATCCCCTGGGGGCATGTTGAACCCCCGCTGTTACTGACTCATGGAATTCAATAAAACAAAAGCAGACGATGAATAAAACAACTCGTAATATTTTATTATTGAGGAGGACTGCTCTGTGAAGAGGGTGGAGAGCTGTGTAGACATGTCTCTATGGAATATCTCTCAGTTGTGAGGAGGATGGAGAGCTGTGTAGACGTGCCTTTATGGAATATCTCTGTTGTGAGGAGGGTGGAGAGCTGTGTAGACGTGCCTTTATGGAATATCTCTGTTGTGAGGAGGGTGGAGAGCTGTGTAGACATGTCTCTATGGAATATCTCTCAGTTGTGAGGAGGATGGAGAGCTGTGTAGACGTGCCTTTATGGAATATCTCTGTTGTGAGGAGGGTGGAGAGCTGTGTAGACGTGCCTTTATGGAATATCTCTGTTGTGAGGAGGGTGGAGAGCTGTGTAGACATGTCTCTATGGAATATCTCTCAGTTGTGAGGAGGGTGGAGAGCTGTGTAGACGTGCCTCTATGGAATATCTCTCAGTTGTGAGGAGGGTGAAGAGCTGTGTAGACATGCCTCTATGGAATATCTCTCAGTTGTGAGGAGGGTGGAGAGCTGTGTAGAAATGTCTCTATGGAATATCTCTCAGTTGTGAGGAGGGTGGAGAGCTGGGTAGACATGCCTTTATGGAATATCTCTGTTGTGAGGAGGGTGGAGAGCTGTGTAGACATGTCTCTATGGAATATCTCTCAGTTGTGAGGAGGGTGGAGAGCTGTGTAGGCGTGCCTCTATGGAATATCTCTCAGTTGTGAGGAGGGTGGAGAGCTGTGTAGACATGCCTCTATGGAATATCTCTCAGTTGTGAGGAGGGTGGAGAGCTGTGTAGACGTGCCTCTATGGAATATCTCTCAGTTGTGAGGAGGGTGAAGAGCTGTGTAGACATGCCTCTATGGAATATCTCTCAGTTGTGAGGAGGGTGAAGAGCTATGTAGACATGCCTCTATGGAATATCTCTCAGTTGTGAGGAGGGTGGAGAGCTGTGTAGACATGTCTCTATGGAATATCTCTCAGTTGTGAGGAGGGTGAAGAGCTGTGTAGACATGCCTCTATGGAATATCTCTCAGTTGTGAGGAGGGTGAAGAGCTGTGTAGACATGCCTCTATGGAATATCTCTCAGTTGTGAGGAGGGTGAAGAGCTGTGTAGACATGCCTCTATGGAATATCTCTCAGTTGTGAGGAGGGTGAAGAGCTGTGTAGACGTGCCTCAGGTGCAGGGTGGTTTAAATTAGGTCGCCCGGTTGCCAAATGGCCAGAATAGAGACAGACAGAACCCAAATCTCAACAAGTAGTGTGCTTGTGTAAAACCAGCATGCATAGCAATTGCTATATATTTGATTTGAGCTTTTCTCTTTACCTCACAAATCATGTCTCTCATTCCGAACACACTAACCCCGTTCAGCCAAAGCTGAGAGTTTTTATACATGTGACCGTCTCCAGATTACTGAATAAATTTTAACCCTTCCATGCTGTAAAACAACAATAATAAACATTGTGGTTTTACACACTAGACAAATGCATTTTAAATAATAATAATAATAATACACAATAATCCAGAGTTAACTAGCGGGCTGAATTATAAAGCACCTGACTCTGTGACATGCATGTTATAGAATGGAACTGTGGAACTAGGCTATGCATGGGCTGAAGCATGTGACTACTATAATAAATGTGCTCTGTGCTTGTAGGACACCCGGTTCGTGTCCTAGTTTGTACACTAACTGTTCATTTCTTTGTTTTTGCTGTGACCCTGTCCCTGGGTGATAAGACTGGTGATAAGGGCCTGCATCTCCAGGTAAGAGCCAGAATGCCCTGGATGTCTTCTCTTCTCTTCTCTTCTCTTCTCTTCTCTTCTCTTCTCTTCTCTTCGCTCTGTTCAGTACACACTGCTGCAGGAGAGAAGCTGCATGTTGTTGCACTAATCCAGGTCAGCGGCTCCCTGCATCACTGAGACAAATCCCTCCCAACACAGAACGCTGTAGCATTGTGTTTGTTCACTCCCTGCTCTGTTAGAAAGATGTGCAACATTTATCTCTTTTGATTCAGCAAGTGATCTCCCTCGTTTTATACCTGCAGAATTTGGAATAGCATCCCCCTATTAACTCACAAGTTTCCCTTAATGACTGTTATTTTGCACTTTAACCTCCTGCTCTCACAACACAATAAGTTTGATGGAAGCACTTGGTTTCCTCACCCTCATTCATTTCCTGTGTTACAGGTAATAGGACCCCTCCTGACTCTACATAGTTTCCTGTGTGTAACTTGAAATGCAGTATGAAGAGAGGAATGTGGTGTCCTATTGTATTACTACGAAAACAGGAAGTGAACTTATAGTGTTGTGGAAAATGAGCATCCCTCAAGTCAAAGAAATGAAAGAAAGTTTGCAAAATATAAAGAGAGAAACTATAATAAAAATAATGTTATTCTAACGAGAGATACAAAAACATAATTCCTTGTTATTACACCTTTAAAAACCTATCTGCAAAGGACAGAGGGGAGGAGACCCTTCTTCACACAGTGGAGAGGATATGGATTGGGTTACCCAGCCACATTGCTGATGTTAAATCACTGGGATCCTTTAAGACCCGACTTGATAGAGGTTTGGGATCAATCAGCTGCTAGGA
Source organism: Acipenser oxyrinchus oxyrinchus (assembly GCA_030684275.1). Taxonomy (NCBI): domain Eukaryota; kingdom Metazoa; phylum Chordata; class Actinopteri; order Acipenseriformes; family Acipenseridae; genus Acipenser; species Acipenser oxyrinchus. Next base: position 55,885,650 of record CM060254.1, on the reverse strand, counting down.
ACCGGACGAGCACTGCTGGGCCGAATGGCCTTGTCTCTTTATTCATTATTTGTATGTTTTTCTTATGTACAGCAGGGGGCGCTGTCCCTCAGTGTGCCTTTGTGAGCTCTGTCTCTCCCTGCTCTTTCACAGCTCAGTGACATCATCGTGGCCACGACGGAGACTACGGTGCAGACGTACTTCCTGGAGAAGCTGCTGCTGCTGCGGGACAAGCCGCTGCTCTTCGTAGGACCCACAGGCACGGGGAAGACGGCTATCACCAACAGCTTCCTGGGCCAGCTGCCCCCTGAGAAATACTCTGTCTGTCAGCTCAGCTTCTCCGCCCAGACCTCTGCCAGCCAGGTTCAGGACGGCTTGCTCACCAAGCTGGAGAGGTAGCGCCCAGACGCCTGTCCCAATGCTGCCAACAGGCCTGCGAGCTTTAGATGTGATGCCACTTTGGATGGGACCAGCTGTCTTCTCCAAATCGTCATCATTGCATGAATTTTTAGATAGTAAAAAGACAGTAAAGTTAACAAACCAGAAACATTTAACTGGGGGCTTGTGAGTAGTCTGGAGTTTGTAAGTATAAATGGGGCTTTTGTGCTAATGACAGTTTGGAGTAAATTGCTTTAAGAATCTAACCCACATGGTTAAGGACTGTACAGACTGAAGATACTTTTTTAAGGAACTATAAGGAAATAAACTAGACATATTATCAGGCAATCTTACGCAACAGAACTCAATAGATTGTTATATCACCTATGGTACTGTATGTGAGGCCCTGAGCACTTAGGGTTTAGTTCACATGGGCAAGACACGGGTGTGTCGTGATATTTAAAAAATAACCAATAAGTTTTGAATGCAGATAGTGTGCAGGCTGCACCAGAACATTCTCACTTACACAGGCCAGGTTTTCCTAATGAAGTGTCCAGTCTGTATGATTCCAGCAGTGCTCCAGTGTCCAGTCTGTATGATTCCAGCAGTGCTCCAGTGTCCAGACTGTCAGTGTTGTCAGTGACAGTAACACCCCTCACCCCCTCTCCCTCTGGCAGGCACAGGAAAGGGGTGTACGGAGCCCCTCCTGGGAGGCGTGTCCTGCTGTTCGTCGATGACCTCAGCATGCCGGCCAAGGAGCGCTACGGAGCCCAGCCCCCCATCGAGCTGCTGCGGCAGTGTACCGAGCATGGCTACTGCTTCGACAGGTCAGCGCCCCCTGCAGGGAGCCCACCGTACTGTCACTGTGAATTACGCAACGCTTACAATCGTTTCAGACAACCGCAGCACAGATAGACATTCATTTATCAGGCAGCACCTATACACATCTGACCCCAGCCATGTAACCACCCCCCTCCACCATGTAAACACCCCATCCACCATGTAAACACCCCCCTCCACCATGTAAACACCCCTCCACCATGGAAACACCCCTCCACCATGTAAACACCCCTCCACCATGTAAACACCCCTCCACCATGTAAACACCCCTCCACCATGTAAACACCCCTCCACCATGGAAACACCCCTCCACCATGGAAACACCCCTCCACCATGGAAACACCCCTCCACCATGGAAACACCCCTCCACCATGGAAACACCCCTCCACCATGGAAACACCCCTCCACCATGGAAACACCCCTCCACCATGGAAACACCCCTCCACCATGGAAACACCCCTCCACCATGTAAACACCCTCCACCATGGAAACACCCTCCACCATGGAAACACCCTCCACCATGGAAACACCCTCCACCATGTAAACACCCTCCACCATGTAAACACCCTCCACCATGGAAACACCCTCCACCATGTAAACACCCCTCCACCATGGAAACACCCCTCCACCATGGAAACACCCCTCCACCATGGAAACACCCTCCACCATGTAAACACCCCTCCACCATGTAAACACCCCTCCACCATGTAAACACCCCTCCACCATGTAAACACCCCTCCACCATGTAAACACCCTCCACCATGTAAACACCCCTCCACCATGTAAACACCCCTCCACCATGTAAACACCCTCCACCATGGAAACACCCTCCACCATGGAAACACCCTCCACCATGGAAACACCCTCCACCATGTAAACACCCCTCCACCATGGAAACACCCCCTCCACCATGTAAACACCCCCTCCACCATGGAAACACCCCCTCCACCATGTAAACATTGTATTAAAATGTTTTACAGTGTTTTAATGGTGTGCAGTATTGTCCAGTTATGCACCCCTATAACGAGTCATTGCTCTATGAAATGAACAGGAGGAACGTGTATCCTTGTACACGACCACAAACACAGGCCTGTGGCGCCCTGCACTGATGTCCCATTGCTCCTGTCCTTGTGTCTCTGCAGGAAGGACAGCAGCATGCTGCACATCCAGGACACCTCTATAGTTGTGGCGATGGCTCCCCCAAGCGGAGGGAGGCAGACAGTGACTCCCAGATTCCTCCGGCACTTCAATGTCATTTCAATAGACGCCTTCAGTGAGGACACCATGAAGTCCATCTTCCAGCCCGTCATGGACTGGCATTTCAACAGGGGCTTCGAGAACTCCCTCAAGCGCTACTCCAGGGTAAGAGTACCCCCACACTCCCTACCTTAACACCCCAATACTCCCTGACCTCGCCCCAATACTCCCTGACCTAACTCCCCAATGCTCACTAATCTAACCCTTCAGTGCTCACTAAACTAACATAATATAATAGAGCCACAATATGGCAGTAGAGGTGGCCATGCAGTGGGTTTTGATTGAAGTCAAAGTGCAAAAACAAATATTTAAACAGGGAACCTGTATAATGAGCACAAAGATAGCAGAGTGTACACCAGTTCCAACTTTTTTTAAATTTTTTTGGTCATTAGTATGTCTCTTTCAGCCAAGAAGGTTGGATAGCGCTGGTTTAGAAATTGCAGTTCTGCTGAAACAAAAACGGCTCTTAAAAAAGTGTCCCCATATTTAAAGCATTACAAAGGGCAATAAAGCACATGAAAGCATGGTATAGCATAGGCAAGCATTGTAAAGAACATCAAGGTATGGTAAAGCATATTAATAAACATTGCAAACCAGGGTAAACTATGGTAAATGCATGGGAAAACTACAAAAAAACTGTGCAAAAAAATACAGCGGTGAACTTTCAGAACCTGCTGTGCTGCTCTGACGTAGATGCATTCCACTGGTTGTGTTCTTGTTTCAGATCTTAGTCTGGGCTACTACTGAGGTGTACACACAGACTGTATTGAACTTCCTACCCACCCCCTCCAAATCACACTACACCTTCAACCTGAGGGACTTCTCCAGAGTCATACAGGTATGAGAACCTCACACCCTGCACAGCAGTTCCACTTACAGTGAGCAGGCAGTCAGGTGAATGCTCTGTGTCTCCCCCTGCAGGGTCTGCAGCTCTGCTCACAGTGAGCAGGCAGTCAGGTGAATGCTCTGTGTCTCCCCCTGCAGGGTCTGCAGCTCCGCTCACAGTGAGCAGGCAGTCAGGGGAATGCTCTGTGTCTCCCCCTGCAGGGTCTGCAGCTCCGCTCACAGTGAGCAGGCAGTCAGGGGAATGCTCTGTGTCTCCCCCTGCAGGGTCTGCAGCTCTGCTCACAGTGAGCAGGCAGTCAGGTGAATGCTCTGTGTCTCCCCCTGCAGGGTCTGCAGCTCCGCTCACAGTGAGCAGGCAGTCAGGGGAATGCTCTGTGTCTCCCCCTGCAGGGTCTACAGCTCCGCTCACAGTGAGCAGGCAGTCAGGGGAATGCTCTGTGTCTCCCCCTGCAGGGTCTGCAGCTCCGCTCACAGTGAGCAGGCAGTCAGGTGAATGCTCTGTGTCTCCCCCTGCAGGGTCTATAGCTCCGCTCACAGTGAGCAGGCAGTCAGGGGAATGCTCTGTGTCTCCCCCTGCAGGGTCTGCAGCTCCGCTCACAGTGAGCAGGCAGTCAGGTGAATGCTCTGTGTCTCCCCCTGCAGGGTCTGCAGCTCCGCTCACAGTGAGCAGGCAGTCAGGGGAATGCTCTGTGTCTCCCCCTGCAGGGTCTGCAGCTCCGCTCACAGTGAGCAGGCAGTCAGGGAATGCTCTGTGTCTCCCCTGCAGGGTCTGCAGCTCCGCTCACAGTGAGCAGGCAGTCAGGGGAATGCTCTGTGTCTCCCCCTGCAGGGTCTGCAGCTCCGCTCACAGTGAGCAGGCAGTCAGGGGAATGCTCTGTGTCTCCCCCTGCAGGGTCTGCAGCTCCGCTCACAGTGAGCAGGCAGTCAGGGGAATGCTCTGTGTCTCCCCCTGCAGGGTCTGCAGCTCCGCTCACAGTGAGCAGGCAGTCAGGTGAATGCTCTGTGTCTCCCCCTGCAGGGTCTGCAGCTCCGCTCACAGTGAGCAGGCAGTCAGGTGAATGCTCTGTGTCTCCCCCTGCAGGGTCTGCAGCTCCGCTCACAGTGAGCAGGCAGTCAGGGGAATGCTCTGTGTCTCCCCCTGCAGGGTCTGCAGCTCCGCCACAGTGAGCAGGCAGTCAGGGGAATGCTCTGTGTCTCCCCCTGCAGGGTCTGCAGCTCCGCTCACAGTGAGCAGGCAGTCAGGGGAATGCTCTGTGTCTCCCCTGCAGGGTCTGCAGCTCCGCTCACAGTGAGCAGGCAGTCAGGGGAATGCTCTGTGTCTCCCCCTGCAGGGTCTGCAGCTCCGCTCACAGTGAGCAGGCAGTCAGGGGAATGCTCTGTGTCTCCCCCTGCAGGGTCTGCAGCTCCGCTCACAGTGAGCAGGCAGTCAGGGAATGCTCTGTGTCTCCCCTGCAGGGTCTGCAGCTCCGCTCACAGTGAGCAGGCAGTCAGGGAATGCTCTGTGTCTCCCCTGCAGGGTCTGCAGCTCCGCTCACAGTGAGCAGGCAGTCAGGGGAATGCTCTGTGTCTCCCCCTGCAGGGTCTGCAGCTCCGCTCACAGTGAGCAGGCAGTCAGGTGAATGCTCTGTGTCTCCCCCTGCAGGGTCTGCAGCTCCGCTCACAGTGAGCAGGCAGTCAGGGGAATGCTCTGTGTCTCCCCCTGCAGGGTCTGCAGCTCCGCTCACAGTGAGCAGGCAGTCAGGTGAATGCTCTGTGTCTCCCCCTGCAGGGTCTGCAGCTCCGCTCACAGTGAGCAGGCAGTCAGGGGAATGCTCTGTGTCTCCCCCTGCAGGGTCTGCAGCTCCGCTCACAGTGAGCAGGCAGTCAGGGAATGCTCTGTGTCTCCCCTGCAGGGTCTGCAGCTCCGCTCACAGTGAGCAGGCAGTCAGGGAATGCTCTGTGTCTCCCCTGCAGGGTCTGCAGCTCCGCTCACAGTGAGCAGGCAGTCAGGTGAATGCTCTGTGTCTCCCCTGCAGGGTCTGCAGCTCCGCTCACAGTGAGCAGGCAGTCAGGTGAATGCTCTGTGTCTCCCCTGCAGGGTCTGCAGCTCCGCCACAGTGAGCAGGCAGTCAGGGGAATGCTCTGTGTCTCCCCTGCAGGGTCTGCAGCTCCGCTCACAGTGAGCAGGCAGTCAGGTGAATGCTCTGTGTCTCCCCTGCAGGGTCTGCAGCTCCGCCACAGTGAGCAGGCAGTCAGGTGAATGCTCTGTGTCTCCCCTGCAGGGTCTGCAGCTCCGCTCACAGTGAGCAGGCAGTCAGGTGAATGCTCTGTGTCTCCCCCTGCAGGGTCTGCAGCTCCGCTCACAGTGAGCAGGCAGTCAGGGGAATGCTCTGTGTCTCCCCCTGCAGGGTCTGCAGCTCCGCTCACAGTGAGCAGGCAGTCAGGTGAATGCTCTGTGTCTCCCCCTGCAGGGTCTACAGCTCCGCTCACAGTGAGCAGGCAGTCAGGTGAATGCTCTGTGTCTCCCCCTGCAGGGTCTGCTCCTGCTCCCCTCAGAGGTGCTGCCCGAAGGGAGCAACGGCGCCCACAAGCTTATGCGGCTCTGGATCCATGAGGTGCACCGCGTCTTCGCTGACCGCCTGGTGGACGACAAGGACAGAAAGCTCTTCTTCCAGCTCGTTAAGGTCAGAGGCAGACAGGATGGAGGGAGGAGGGAGGGAGGGAGGCTTACTTACACTCAATAACTGTTTGCAATTGTCACTTCCAGCATTTATCCACGTCCTGTTTCTGAGATTTGAACAAGTTCAAATAAAAGAATCAAATGAAATATAAACCCTGACTCTGCAGATCTAAAGTACCCACCCGGATCTGTAAATGCAGTTCTGGGTTTTATTCATCAGGGTAAACTGACATTGTAGCGCTTATGATTCTGGGCCAGTCAAATACTGTTCATGTGAAAGTGGCCCAATGTATTTTCCTCGAGTATATTTTGATTATTGAAACTTGCGGTTTAAGGCTAAATTCTCAAAGTTATTTACTCCAAATCTCCATTAGCACAGTCTTTTCAGAAAGGATGAAAACACACCCTAGAAAGTTACCTGCCCAGAAATTAACTACTCAGACTTTTAGGGCTTATAATTAATCTAAATTTGTTTTTTTATTCATTGTTAGCAATGTAATTGGTGTTTTTTTCTTTTACCAAAACAAATTGCAGTCATGACAGTTTGGAGTAGACAGCTTTGCTAATCTAGCCCTCAGTGCCGTGCTGTATCTGCGAGTCTGTCCCTCTTGTGAATGGTGCTGTTATGTGTGTGTTTGTCCTGCAGGGGGTGGTGCAGAGCCAGTTCAAAGAGAAGATGCCCAGCCTGTTTGGTCACATGGTGATTGGCCGGGATGTCCAGGAGGAGGACATGAGGGGCCTGTTCTTCGGGGATTATCTGACCCCCCGCAACACCGAGGGAACCCCCCGACACTACGACGAGATCCAGGACAGCAGCCAGCTGAAACAGGTCCGCTGCTTTCCGAGGAGAAGCAACACATGAATGAGTGAATGAGACAGGACCGCCGTCGTGCAGTCCAGGGGTTCTGCTTAATGAAGCATCCCCACTCTTACAATGGTTTCTCTTAGCTCATGGAAGCACATGTTAAGGTTTATCCTGTTCTTGTGTACAGTATGTCTGAAAACAAATGACCCAAAACTGCACCCTTATCGGTGCCCGCTATCACGCCAATGCACCAGTGAGTAGAGTCTTGCAGTACTCAGGGTCTGTGTGCTTGCTACTCCTCTCTCTCCCTGCAGACTATGGAGCGCTGCCTGGAGGAGTTCAACGTCCTGAGCAAGGCTCCCATGAACCTGGTCATGTTCCAGTTCGCCATCGAGCACATCTCCCGACTCAGCAGGGTCTTCAAACAGCCGGGCGGACACGCGCTGCTCATCGGTGAGAGAGGGAGTCAGGGGGAGGGGAGAGGAGATAGACAGGGGGAAGGGGAGAGGAGGAATGGGGCAGATGGGAAAAGAAGGGAGAGGGAGACACAGAGGGCAGTGGAGGAATGGGACAGGGAGAGGGGAGAGGAGAAATGGGGCAGGCAGAGAGAGGGAGAGGAGGAATGGGGCAGGGTGAGAGGAGGAGAGAATATGGAGATTGCTCTCCTGCTTTCTTTTTATTATTATTATTTGTTTATTTAGCAGACGCCTTTATCCAAGGCGACTTACAGAGACTAGGGTGTGTGAACTGTGCATCAGCTGCAGAGTCACTTACAATTACGTCTCACCCGAAAGACGGAGCACAAGGAGGTTAAGTGACTTGCTCAGGGTCACACAATGAGTCAGTGGCAGAGGTGGGATTTGAATCGGGGACCTCCTGGTTACAAGCCCTTTTCTTTAACCACTGGACCACACAGCCTCTTCTGTATTGGTGACAGTCTGCTATGTTATTGTGTCTTCGTGTTCACACTGCTCTCTCTCAGGTATCGGAGGGAGCGGACGACAGTCTGTCACGCGACTAGCTGCCTTCATGGCAGAGCTGGAGCTGTTCCAGGTGAAAGTTCAGAGGTCATACTCTGTGAGCGAATGGAGGGAGGACCTGAGGCATGTGCTGAGGGGGGCGGGGCAGAATGGCACCCCAACTGTCTTCCTGTTCGCAGACCACCAGATCAAGGTCAGAGCGAGCGATTGCAGACGCAACAGGAACAGAAAGGGAGCCTATGCGAGACCTGTATTCACCTTGCCCCCCCCTCACGCTTTCTCTTCCGTGAGACTGTCCTGTATTCACCTTGCCCCCCCTCTCTCACTCTCTCTCTTTCAGGCGAGACTGTCCTGTATTCACCTTGCCCCCTCTCCACTCTCTCTTCCGTGAGACTGTCCTGTATTCACCTTGCCCCTCTCTCACTCTCTCTCTTCCAGGCGAGACTGTCCTGTATTCACCTTGCCCCCCCTCTCTCTCTCTCTCTCTTCCAGGCGAGACTGTCCTGTATTCACCTTGCCCCCCCTCTCTCACTCTCTCTCTTCCAGGCGAGACTGTCCTGTATTCACCTTGCCCCCCCTCTCTCACTCTCTCTCTTCCAGGCGAGACTGTCCTGTATTCACCTTGCCCCCCTCTCTCTCTCTCTTCCAGGCGAGACTGTCCTGTATTCACCTTGCCCCCCCCCTCTCTCTCTCTTCCAGGTGAGACTGTCCTGTATTCACCTTGCCCCCCTCTCTCTCTCTTCCAGGCGAGACTGTCCTGTATTCACCTTGCCCCCTTCTCTCACTCTCTCTCTTCCGCGAGACTGTCCTGTATTCACCTTGCCCCCCCTCTCTGTCTCTCTTCCAGGTGAGACTGTCCTGTATTCACCTTGCCCCCTTCTCTCACTCTCTCTCTTCCACGAGACTGTCCTGTATTCACCTTGCCCCCTCTCTCTCTCTTCCAGGTGAGACTGTCCTGTATTCACCTTGCCCTGTTCTCTCACTCTCTCTCTTCCGCGAGACTGTCCTGTATTCACCTTGCCCCCCCTCTCTCTCTCTCTTCCAGGTGAGACTGTCCTGTGTTCACCTTGCCCCCCTCTCTCTCTCTTCCAGGTGAGACTGTCCTGTATTCACCTTGCCCCCCCTCTCTCTCTCTTTTCCAGGTGAGACTGTCCTGTGTTCACCTTGCCCCCCTCTCTCTCTCTTCCAGGTGAGACTGTCCTGTGTTCACCTTGCCCCCCTCTGTCTCTCTCTTCCAGATGAGACTGTCCTGTAGTCACCTTGCCCCCCCCCACTCCCTCTCTCTCTCTCTTTCTCTCTCTCTTAATTCAGTTCAATTCAAAGATACTTTATTGGCAGGACTACAGCAGAAGTATTGCCCAAGCAATTACAAAATAAATAATATGACAAATTAAAATAAAAATAGCATACCAAGCGATTACAGAAAATAAATCTATAATAAAAAAATCTCTCCTCTCTCTCTTTCTTTCTCCTCTCTCTCTCTCTCTCTCTCAATTCAATTCAATTCAGTAAGCTTTATTTGCATGACAAGAATAAAAAAGTTTTGCCAAAGCAATGTATAACAAACATTACAAAACATTAAACATTACTAAACATTTCTCTCTAACTTCTTTCACCCTCCCTTTCTCTCTCTTCTTCCCTCACCCTCTTCCCTTTCTCCCTCTCTTCCTTCCTCTTTCCCTCTTTCCTTTCTCCCTTCCTCTCTTTCCCTCTTTCACCCTCCCTTTTCCCTCTCCTCTTCCTCTCCTTCTCTCTTTCACCCTCCCTTTCTCCCTTACTCTCTGTCCATCCTTCTCCCACCCTCCTTCCCTCTCCCTCACTCTCAGTTGTATGTGATGGGATTGTGGTGTGACGTGTTCACTGTCTGTCCCTCAGGCTGTGACAGGTCTCTGCCAGTATGGCTGTGTGTATGTCCTCCCCCAGCAGTACTGACAGTCTCTGTGTGTCGGGTATGTTTGGGAATTCTGGGACAGAACTGCAGAATTTAGGGAAGAAAGTATCCCTCGTTTTGCTGTATTTACTTATTGCAATAATAGAAAGCGCATCTCTGTCTTGATTTCTCCCAGTTCACAGTGACCACATAGCCACATTGCCTCTCTCTGTATTCCTTTTCCCCTCTCTTTCTCTCTGTATTCACCTTGCCTCCCTCTCTCTGTATTCACCTTTCCCTCTCTGTATTCACCTTTCCCTCTCTCTCTGTATTCACCTTTCCCCTCTCTCTCTGTATTCACCTTACCCCTCTCTGTATTCACCTCTCTCTCTCTCTCTGTATTCACCTTGCCTCTCTCTCTGTATTCACCTTTCCCCTCTCTGTATTCACCTTGCCTCCCCCTCTCTCTCTGTATTCACCTTCTCTCTCTCTGTATTCACCTTCCCTCTCTGTATTCACCCTTCCCCTCTCTGTATTCACCTTCCCTCTCTCTCTGTATTCACCTTTCCCCCTCTCTGTATTCACCTTTCCCCCTCTCTGTATTCACCTTCCCTCTCTCTCTCTGTATTCACCTTCCCCCCTCTCTGTATTCACCTTACCCCCTCTGTATTCACCTTACCCCCTCTCTCTCTGTATTCACCTTGCCTCCCCCTCTCTCTCTGTATTCACCTTACCCCCTCTCTGTATTCACCTTTCCCCTCTCTCTGTATTCACCTTACCCTCTCTGTATTCACCTTCCCCCTCTCTCTGTATTCACCTTCCTCTCTCTGTATTCACCTTACCCCCTCTCTGTATTCACCTTCCCCCCTCTCTCTCTGTATTCACCTTTCCCTCTCTCTGTATTCACCTTGCCTCCCCCTCTCTCTCTGTATTCACCTTCCCCCTCTCTCTGTATTCACCTTTCCCTCTCTCTCTGTATTCACCTTTACCTCCTCTCTGTATTCACCTTTCCCTCTCTCTGTATTCACCTTCCCCCTCTGTATTCACCTTGCCCTCTCTCTCTCTGTATTCACCTTGCCCCCTCTCTCTCTGTATTCACCTTGCCCCCCTCTCTCTCTGTATTCACCTTTCCCCCTCTCTCTCTGTATTCACCTTGCCCCCCTCTCTCTGTATTTACCTTTCCCCTCTCTCTGTATTCACCTTTCCCCTCTCTGTATTCACCTTGCCCCTCTCTCTGTATGCCCCTCTCTCTCTCTGTATTCACCTTGCCCCCTCTCTCTGTATTTACCTTCCCTCTCTGTATTCACCTTGCCCCACCCTCTCTCTGTATTCACCTTGCCTCCTCTCTGTATGCCCCTCTTCTCTCTGTATTCACCTTGCCCTCTCTGTATTTACCTTCCCTCTCTCTCTGTATGCCCTCCTCTTTCTCTGTATTTACCTTCCCCCTCTCTCTCTCTGTATTCACCTTGCCCCCCCTGTCTCTCTTCCAGGATGAGTCTTTCTTGGAGGACATAAACATGATCCTGAACTCGGGCGACATCCCCAACCTGTTTGATAATGAGGAGCGGCTGGAGATCATTGAGAAGGTGAGTCTGTTCTGCTCAGTCCATTCAGAACCGGCCTGCTTCCAGGATCACAGCATGACGCCTTTTCTATCATACAGTGCTTGGGCTCCTTTCAGTTGCTTGTTAGTTACACAGCAGCAGCACAAATCAGACCCAAACCATTTAAATATACTGCTAATCGCTCAGCTCACAATATTTGCTCTTTTTACAAAGGCACAAACATCCTTGCCTGCATGAATTACTGAATGAACTTCAGTAATTGTGCCGCATCACCTTGGATATGATTATACTAGGCCAGCACAAACATTTGCCTTAGGCTTGTGTTTACTAAAGCCGGGCGTGTGTAAATATTCCCTGGGTAAACAGACTCTGTTATTTGATTATTTTCATATCTAAGCACTGATCGTTCAGTGTCTGCATGACAGCTGCTCAACTTGGGTGACCCAGTGGAAAGGAATTACTGCCTGGCAGCTACCTCTGGGGTGGGAGCACACATGCTCCAGGAAGACTTTGTGTTTTATAGTTACAGATATTAACTGGAATTGTATTCATGAGATTCTATCAGGTTAACACCCCTGCTGTCGTGTAAGTGTGTCTTTATTCATGACCCCCACCCTCTCTCTCCTTCTATGTCTCTCTCGCTGCACTCTCCCCTCCCTCCCCTCCCCTCCCTCTCCCTCTCCATGTCTCCCTCCTCCCTCCCGCCTCCGCCTCCCTCTCCCTCCCTCCCACTCCCTCCATGTCTCTCTCCCTCCCTCCATGTCTCTCACCCTCCCTCCCCTCTCACTCCCCTCTCCACTCCCCTCCCTCCATGTCTCTCTCCTCCCTCCTCTCACTCTCACTCTCCCCTTCCCTCCTTCCCTCCATGTCTCTCTCCCCCTCCCTCCATGTCTCTTTCCCCCCTCTCTCCTTCTCCCTCTCCCTCTCCCTCTTAGATGCAGCTCTCCCCGATCGAGGAGGCTCGTGGCTCTGTCTCTCCGGCCAGCCTGTACAGTCTGTTCACTCGGCTTGTCCGCAGCAACCTGCACATGGCCCTGGCCTTCAGCCCCATCGGAGAAGCGTTCGAATCGCCTGCAGCTGCTTCCCAGCTGCTCAACTGCTGCACCATCGACTGGTTCCAGGTGGGGCCGTCTCTCTCTCTCTCTCTCTCTCTCTCTCTCTCTCTCTCTCTCTCTCTCTCTCTCTCTCTCTCTCTCTCTCTTCACCAGGTCACCATCTACACCTGCGTCTGTGTTTTACAATCACCCAGGGAATACCGAGCAATAGCAAGCTCAGTCAAGGGTTCATATCACAAACTGCGCTGATGGAGCCTTTGAATGCTAAACTCAATAACTCAATTCGACTGCAGTATAAATGTTCATTATGACCTCTGGCACTGTCCCAGTATAAATGTTCATTATGACCTCTGGCACTGTCCCAGTATAAATGTTCATTATGACCTCTGACACTGTCCCAGTATAAATGTTCATTATGACCTCTGACACTGTCCCAGTATAAATGTTCATTATGACCTCTGGCACTGTCTCAGTATAAATGTTCATTATGACCTCTGGCACTGTCTCAGTATAAATGTTCATTATGACCTCTGGCACTGTCTCAGTATAAATGTTCATTATGACCTCTGGCACTGTCTCAGTATAAATGTTCATTATGACCTCTGACACTGTCCCAGTGGCTCCTCAGTGCCAGCTTCCTCTTGCTGTTGAATAGGTGTGTGTTATGGGTGCTACGTTGTCAGTATGACAGCTCTGATGATATATAGTATATTCCTGTCTGTTGAATGGTTGTTATAAACAGGTTTTTCTTTTCTTCTCCTTTTCTTTTCTTTTTTCTTCTTTTCTCTTCCTGTGCCCCGGCAGGCGTGGCCTGAGGACGCCCTGGAGAAAGTTGCGTATCACTTCCTGGACGATGTGGAGATGTCACAGGAAGTCAGGAGCGCATCCGTCTTCATGTGCAAGCACTTGCACCAGAGCGTGGTGACACTGTCTCAGAGGTATCCCTTACTCCCTCTCATGCTACAGTAATGTCTGCTGCAGATCTGCACTCAAGCTGATGTAGTGTTGTTCATTGCAATGTAACTGCTGCTTCCATCTTTTCAGACGGTGATGGCATTTGCTGAGGAGCAATGATAGCAAGTTCAGTTGCTATAAGCCATTGGCCAGTTGTTACCACAGCCATACATATTTTGAAATACAAATGATATGACAATGTGCTACTGTGCTGAATTTTTGTTCCAAGACCATGTGTTGCCAATGCTGTGCTTTGCTCATGGTTCTGCAGAGGTTTCTTCAGTGTAATGCATTGCACACACACACACACAGCAATCAGAGTCTCTGTTAATGATGTGCTTTGCTCATGGTTCCGCAGAGGTTTCTTCAGTGTAATGCATTGCACACACACACACAGCAATCAGAGTCTCTGTTAATGATGTGCTTTGCTCATGGTTCTGCAGAGGTTTCTTCAGTGTAATGCATTGCACACACACACACAGCAATCAGAGTCTCTGTTAATGATGTGCTTTGCTCATGGTTCCGCAGAGGTTTCTTCAGTGTAATGCATTGCACACAAACACACACAGCAATCAGAGTCTCTGTTAATGATGTGCTTTGCTCATGGTTCTGCAGAGGTTACTTCAGTGTAATGCATGGCACACACACACACATAGCAATCAGGGTCTCTGTTAATGCTGTGCTTTGCTCATGGTTCTGCAGAGGTTTCTTCAGTGTAATGCATGGCACACACACACACAGCAATCAGGGTCTCTGTTAATGCTGTGCTTTGCTCATGGTTCTGCAGAGGTTTCTTCAGTGTAATGCATGGCACACACACACACAGCAATCAGGGTCTCTGTTAATGATGTGCTTTGCTCATGGTTCCGCAGAGGTTTCTTCAGTGTAATGCATTGCACACAAACACACACAGCAATCAGAGTCTCTGTTAATGATGTGCTTTGCTCATGGTTCTGCAGAGGTTACTTCAGTGTAATGCATGGCACACACACACACATAGCAATCAGGGTCTCTGTTAATGCTGCTGTCTGCAGGTTCTTTGAGTCTCTCCAGAGGAGGAACTACGTCACGCCCACCTCCTACCTGGAGCTCATCAAGACTTTCAAGAGCCTTCTGGAGAGCAAGCGCCTGGAGCTGCTGACCAGCAAGAACCGCTACCTGGTGGGGCTGGACAAGCTGGACTTCGCTGCAGCACAGGTGAGCAGTGGGGCTGGGACCACAGAACCTGAACAGAGTGGGGAATTAGCCTCTACCTGACTGAGCACCTCTGAGAAGCAGATCAGTAAGAGCTGTGGTGTACCTGTATAGGGTGTCAGTGCCAGCACTGAAACACCTGTAGCGGAGCAGTACTGGGGGTGTAACAGCAGGGGGCCTTGTGCGTTTCAGATCGGCTGATGCAGGAGGAGCTGCGGGAGCTGAAGCCCCTCCTGATGGAACGCAGCAAGGAGACGGCCGAGCTGCTGACAGTCATCGCCGATGAGACCCTGGAGGTGGAGGTGGTGAAGAGAGAGGTGGAGGCAGACGAGGCCACAGCCAACAGGGCGGCGCAAGAGGCAAAGGCCATCAAGGTACAGCCATACTGACAGGGTGGGACAGGGGAGCCTCTACACCTCCCACAGGAAGGACCCTAACCCTAACCCTAACCCCAACCCCAACCCCAGCCCCAGCCCTATCCCCAACCCCAACCCCAACCCCAACCCCAACCCCAACCCCAACCCCATCCCCAACCCCAACCCCAACCCCAACCCCAACCCCAACCCCAGCCCTATCCCCAACCCCAACCCCAACCCCAACCCCAACCCCAACCCCAACCCTATCCCCAACCCCAACCCTAACCCCAACCCCAACCCCAACCCCAACCCTATCCCCAACCCCAACCCCAACCCCAACCCTATCCCCAACCCCAACCCCAACCCTATCCCCAACCCCAACCCCAACCCCAACCCCAACCCCATCCCCAACCCCAACCCCAACCCCAACCCTATCCCCAACCCCATCCCCAACCCCAACCCCAACCCCAACCCCAACCCTATCCCCATCCCCAACCCCAACCCCAACCCCAACCCTATCCCCAACCCCAACCCCAGCCCTATCCCCAACCCTATCCCCAACCCCAACCCCAACCCCAACCCCAACCCTATCCCCAACCCCAACCCCAACCCCAACCCCAACCCCAACCCCAACCCCAACCCCAACCCCAACCCCAATCCCCAACCCCAACCCCAACCCCAACCCTATCCCCAACCCCAACCCCAACCCCAACCCCAACCCCAACCCCAACCCCAACCCCAACCCCAACCCTATCCCCAACCCCATTCCCAACCCCATCCCCAACCCCAACCCCAACCCCAACCCCAGCCCTATCCCCAACCCTATCCCCAACCCCAACCCCAACCCCAACCCCAACCCTTCTCTCTACCCTACTGTGTGCCACACCCTTTCTCACAGGTATCACATGAGGGTGTGAGAAGGAACGTGATGAACATTCCGTCCTCATGTAGGGATCATGTTGGACAGGCGGCTGTGACAAGAAGACTTTCGGGGACGTTATTCATTGTTGTGTCAGTCCAATGCCTTGTGAATGCAGTATTTGATACTTGCTGTACACTGTTGGAAGGATCAAACTAGAAAAGCACCAAAATCAAGTAGTAAATGTAGTTTGATTTCCAAAGCATTTCACAAGTTTGCTACCTCCCAGGTGTGGCTGATGGGTGAAATAGAAGGATTCTTTTCATTTTGATTAGCTTATTACCGACCCCTATTCTCTGACAAAGAGTGTGTGAGCTAAATATCTCCTCTAAAGATTATGTTTTTATTTTAAATGGCAGCTGCTATTATTCCAAGTACTTTCCAGTGTCTCTCCACTTGCTGGGTTGAGGCAGGAGTTCCTGTATATCACTCCTCTCATGGCAAGTGTGACCAGTAACAGCATGCGCCTTGTGCAATATAGGGAAAGGGTTTACAGTCCACACTGTGAGTGTACACTGACCCCCGTCGCACTGTGAGTGTACACTGACCCATCACACTGTGAGTGTACGTACACTGACCCCCCCTCACACTGTGAGTGTACACTGAACCCTCATACTGTGAGTGTACACTGAGCCCCCTCACACTGTGAGTGTACACTGACCCCCCTCGCACTGTGAGTGTACACTGACCTCACTGCACACTGTGAGTGTACACTGACCCCCCTCGCACTGTGAGTGTACACTGACCCCCTGCACACTGTGAGTGTACACTGACCCCTGCACACTGTGAGTGTACACTGACCCCCTGCACACTGTGAGTGTACACTGACCCCCCTCACACTGTGATTGTACACTGACCCCTCACACTGTGAGTGTACACTGACCCCCCTGCACACTGTGAGTGTACACTGACCCCCCTCACACTGTGATTGTACACTGACCCCTCACACTGTGAGTGTACACTGACCCATCACACTGTGAGTGTACACTGACCCCCTTGCACTGTGAGTGTACATTGACCCCCTTGCACTGTGAGTGTACACTGACCCATCACACTGTGAGTGTACACTGACCCCTCACACTGTGAGTGTACACTGACCCCCTGGCACTGTGATTGTACACTGACCCCTCACACTGTGAGTGTACACTGACCCCCTGGCACTGTGATTGTACACTGACCCCCCCGCACTGTGAGTGTACACTGACCCCCCTGCACACTGTGAGTGTACACTGACCCCCCTCGCACTGTGAGTGTACACTGACCCCCCTTACACTGTGAGTGTACACTGAACCCTCATACTGTGAGTGTACACTGACCCCCCCTCACACTGTGAGTGTACACTGACCCCTCACACTGTGAGTGTACACTGACCCCCCTTGCACTGTGAGTGTACACTGAACCCTCATACTGTGAGTGTACACTGACCCATCACACTGTGAGTGTACACTGACCCCCTGGCACTGTGATTGTACACTGACCCCTCACACTGTGAGTGTACACTGACCCCCCTCACACTGTGAGTGTACACTGACCCCCTGGCACTGTGATTGTACACTGACCCCTCACACTGTGAGTGTACACTGACCCCGCTGCACACTGTGAGTGTACACTGACCCCCCTCGCACTGTGAGTGTACACTGACCCCCTGGCACTGTGAGTGTACACTGACCCCCTCACACTGTGGGTGTACACTGACCCCCTCACATTGTGGGCCTCTGCCTGTCCCACAGGAGGAGTGCGAGCAGAAGCTGAGCATCGCCATGCCGGCCCTCAACGCCGCCATCACCGCCCTAGACACTCTGAAGGCCAGTGACATCACCCTGCTGAAGACCATGCAGAACCCCCCCTCCGGAGTGCGCATCACCCTGGCAGCCATCTGCATCCTGAAGGTGAGCTCAGCCAGGACTGCAGGGGAGGAGCTGAGGAGCTGGGAGGATGCAGTGTGATGTAAGGTATAGAGCTGAGGAGCTGGGAGGATGCAGTGTGATGTGAGGTATAGAGCTGAGGAGCTGGGAGGATGCAGTGTGGTCTAGTGGTGAGAGCTGAGGGGCTGGGAGGAGGCAGTGTGATGTGAGGTATAGAGCTGAGGAGCTGGGAGGATGCAGTGTGGTCTAGTGGTGAGAGCTGAGGGGCTGGGAGGAGGCAGTGTGATGTGAGGTATAGAGCTGAGGAGCTGGGAGGATGCAGTGTGGTGTAGTGGTGAGAGCTGAGGGGCTGGGAGGATGCAGTGTGATGTGAGGTATAGAGCTGAGGAGCTGGGAGGATGCAGTGTGGTGTAGTGGTGAGAGCTGAGGGGCTGGGAGGATGCAGTGTGATGTGAGGTATAGAGCTGAGGGGCTGGGAGGATGCAGTGTGACGTGAGGTATAGAGCTGAGGGGCTGGGAGGATGCAGTGTGATGTGAGGTATAGAGCTGAGGAGCTGGGAGGATGCAGTGTGGTCTAGTGGCATCAGTTCTTTAATCAGTTTAAAATGAAAGGTCTTTGAGAAGCTCTGGAATAAACCAAACTGCATTGGATCTGTATAAGTGCGTATGGGTGTGCGTCCCGGTTGAAAATACTGTCTTGTTTTCAGGGAATCAAGCCTGAGAAGAAGGTGGACCCCAACGGCAGGAGCAGTGACGATTACTGGCCCTCAGCTAAGAAGATGCTCGGAGACATGAAGTTCTTGGAGTCTCTCAAAGTATTTCCCATCTCTCTCTCTCTCTCCCCCTGTCTCCCTCTTTTTTTTAAAATCTATTTTAAGTTTACTGCTTAAGAATGGATTGAGGAGAGTCACTATACAGTCTACCAGCAAAGCCCGAAATGCTCAGTGGCGCCCTCTGCTGGAAATAGATGGTATTCAAGCTGCAGTGCAGGATCACTGCGCTAGTGTAACCACTCCAATCAGTACCGGGTATAATCCCTATGGAAACCGCTGCACAGCCGGCTCACACAACAACCTGCGTGTTAACGGATTGTGCCAATGCACAATGATATATGCTGGTTGATCTGGTTCAAAAGGGGCTGGGGCTGATAATCTGGCTCAGTTTTGTGGCCGTGCGTTTTGACTGTTTCCTAAGCCGTTGCCCATCCCTTTGCTCCCCCATCTCAGGAGTTCGATAAGGATAACATTCCCCACAAGGTGATTGCTCAGATCCGACGGGATTTAATCAGTAACCCGGAGTTCCAGCCATCTGTCATCAAGAACGTGTCGTCGGCCTGCGAGGGGCTGTGCAGCTGGGTGAGGGCCATCGAGGTCTACGACAAAGTGGCCAAGGTACTGCACATTATTACTATTGCTAGACTATACACACACGCACACGCACACGCACACACACACACACATACACACACACACACACACACACACACACAGTATATTCACTGGGCCACACGCAGGTTACCCTGGTTAGTTAGATTCAATTCTTAGTTAATCTCCTCCTCCCTCAGATTGTGGCCCCAAAGCGGCAGCGGCTGGAGGCAGCGGAGGCAGAGCTGGTGGTTCAGATGGAGAAGCTTGGCGTGATGAGGGCTGAGCTTGCTGTGGTGAGCGCCAAGCTAGCCGGACTGCAGGAGCAGCTCTCCCAGAAACTACTGGAGAAGAGGAGCTTGGAGGAGAGTATCGAGCTGACCAAGTGAGGCAGCGTGCAAGGGAGCACGAGAGGGGGCAGGACTTGGGGAGAGAGCAGGAGCAAGGGGAGAGGGGCAGGACTGAGGGAGAGAGCAGGAGTAGGGGGAGAGGGGCAGGACTGGGGGAGAGAGCAGGAGTAGGGGAGAGGGGCAGGACTGAGGGAGAGAGCAGGAGCAGGGGGAGAGGGGCAGTACTGAGGGAGAGAGCAGGAGCAGGGGGAGAGGGGCAGGACTGGGGACAGGGGCAGGACTGGGGAGATAGCAGGAGCAGGGGGAGAAGGGCAGGACTGAGGGAGAGAGCAGGAGCAGGGGAGAGGGCAGGACTGGGGGAGGGAGCTAGAGCAGGGGGAGAGGGGCAGGACTGGTGGAGAGCAAGAGCAGGGGAGAGGGGCAGGACTGGGGAGAGAGCTAGAGCTGGGGGAGAGAGGGGCAGGACTGGGGAGAGAGCAGGAGTAGGGGAGAGGGGCAGGACTGGGGAGGGAGCTAGAGCAGGGGAGAGGGGCAGGACTGGGGAGAGCAAGAGCAGGGGAGAGGGGCAGGACTGGGGAGAGAGCTAGAGCTGGGGAGAGAGGGGCAGGACTGGGGAGAGAGCAGGAGTAGGGGAGAGGGGCAGGACTGGGGAGAGAGCTAGAGCTGGGGAGAGAGGGCAGGAGCAGGGGGAGAGGGGCAGGACTGGGGAGAGGGGCAGGACTGGGGAGAGGGGCAGGACTGGGGAGAGAGCAAGAACAGGGGAGAGGGGCAGGACTGGGGGAGAGAGCAGGACTGGGGGAGAGGGGCAGGACTGGGGAGAGGGGCAGGACTGGGGAGAGAGCAAGAGCAGGGGGAGAGGGAGTGTTAGCAACGCTGAAATTTGCACCATACTCCATACCATTGGACCACTGGAGATGGAACTGCTGCTGACTTTTGGCTACTAAAGCAGCTACAGAACTTGTGTTGTGTTTTAGAATAAGAAAAACAAAGAGGTAAAGTTATAGATACTGATTGTATTTGTCTGTGTGTGTGCGTGTGTGCGTGTGTGTGTCTGTCTGTCTGTGTCTGCATGTGTGCAGACTGAAGCTGGAGCGTGCAGAGAAGCTG
Organism: Acipenser oxyrinchus oxyrinchus; assembly: GCA_030684275.1. Lineage (NCBI taxonomy): Eukaryota > Metazoa > Chordata > Actinopteri > Acipenseriformes > Acipenseridae > Acipenser > Acipenser oxyrinchus. The sequence continues at coordinate 55,865,307 of CM060254.1, read as the reverse complement.
ATAAGTGGTCTGGGAGGGGAGAAGGAGCGCTGGCTGCAGATCTCCCAGCAGCTCCAGGACACCTACCAGAACATAGTGGGGGATGTGCTGCTCAGCGCTGGGGTGGTGGCGTACCTGGGGCCCTTCACTCCTAACTTCAGACTGGTGAGCCTGGAGCTCTTCATACTTATTGACTGCAGGGTGTTATGGGAGTGCAGAGAATTCTATGTGCGACTTTCAAGAGAAGATCTTTACTGCTGCACATTGGCATCAGCTGTGCCTTTTGCAAAACATGAGAAGGTGCTGTGGTTCCAGTTGGGTGGTCCAGACAATATCCACAGAACATGTAACCTGTGCATCTGCAGAACATACGGGAAAGGTTAAAAACTCTGGTAGGAAAGCTACAGTATGGTCATCACTTCACTAAATCACGGTTGGTTGTATGCACTCTATGTTCGTGGAATCAAAATGTTAACCATTGGAATTTGCCATGTAAAACACATTAAAACATGTCTGAGTAATTTAGTTACCAGGTATGGAAGTGTGGTGGTACAGTAAATCTGTTTGTGTTCAGATAAGGCATCTAATCAAGGGATCAAGACTCCTCTTCTTTCTCATCACTGCTGAGATAGCTGTGTATTAAAATACCCCTCCTCTCTCTCTGTCTCTATCCCTTCCTCCCCCTATCTCTCTGTCTGCAGGAGGTTCTGAAGGACTGGTCAAGGATGTGTAAGCTGAAGGAGATCCCAGTCTCCCCCAATTTCTCCTTGTCCGCCACGCTGGGGGACCCCGTCAGAATCATGGAGTGGCAGCTCTACGGGCTGCCCCGCGACACGTGAGCACCTTGCTATTCATCTGTCTATCACCTGTTCATTCACCCAGTCAACCGGCCATCCATCCATCCATCCATCTATCCATCCATTCAATAGTAGGATGGAGAATGGATGGGTAGATGGATGGATGGCTTTGATGAATTCATTGTTCATTAATCCATCCATCCATCCATCCATTCATTCATCCATTGATTCACCCATCCACCTCTCCTCTCATTAAGTGATCCATCCATCCATATATCTACGATCCATAACCACTCATCCCTCCATTCATATTTACTGTGAAGTTTCTATTTGCTTATTGATATATTTTTAATAATCACTCAGGGGGACCCTGGGCATAACAGCACAACAATCTGAGTCATTCCAGACTGTATCCCGGGGATGTAACCTGGCTATTGTGTCTGTACAGCCCCTTTAGAGATATTATAGAGACTGTTACGCTGGGTCCTTCTGCACACTCTTTAACTCAGAGCTGTGTTTACCAATATCTGAGCCACCTTTCATCTGTTATTTTCTGTGCTTATTAACTTTGTTCACAGTGCCCCCGACTGCACGCTTTCAAAGCTGATGTTCAGGCCTCTCCTAACACTCCTCAAGAGCTCTTTCTTTAATTGAGTCATTTATATGCGCTGTCACGGGCCCGCTGTGTGTGCTGTGCCTGCTTGTATTCCATTGTAATCTGCTGTATGAATGCATGTCCATCTTGCACCAGGTCACTCTTGTATTCCATTGTAATCCCCTGTATGAATGAATATTACCCATCCAATCTCTTTACATGTCTCACACATTAAGTCTGGACAAGCAAACTCATGCCTGTCCCTGTGTGTGTGTGTGTCTGTCTGTCTTTGTGTGCTGTGCGTGTGTGTGTATCTATGTCTCTATATGTGTGTCTGTGCATCTGTGTGTTTGTGTCTCTATCTGTGTGTGTGTTTGCATGTGTCTATGTGTGTCTGTTTGCATGTGTCCCTATGTGTGTGTGTCTGTTTGCATGTGTCTCTGTGTGTGTGTGTGTCTGTTTGCATGTGTCTGTGTGTGTGTGTCTGTTTGCATGTGTCTGTGTGTGTGTGTGTGTGTGTGTGTGTGTGTGTGTGTGTGTGTGTGTGTGTGTGTGTGTGTGTGTGTGTGTGTGTGTGTGTGTGTGTGTGTGTGTGTGTGTGTGTGTGTGTGTGTGTGTGTGTGTGTGTGTGTGTCTGTTTGCATGTGTGTGTGTCTATGTCTCTGATGTGTGTCTCTATGTGTGTTCAGGTTCTCGGTGGAGAATGCCATCATTGTGACCTCAGCGCGCCGCTGGCCCCTTATGATAGACCCCCAGGGCCAGGCCAACAAGTGGCTCAAGAACATGGAGAAACTCAACAAGCTGCACGTGTGCAAAGCCTCAGACCTGGACTACCTACGCACGCTGGGAAACTGCATCCAGGTACGCAGCCTTAACCCCAACACTACTTTACATTGTTTCCTTACAATATGCTATGACTTTTCATAGCATGAACTTATAAACAAAAATGCTTTCACTTGGTCTTTTATTATTATGATGTCTGGAAGTGGCTGCACCTGTCTGGAGAGGTGTTTCTAAACAAGGTTTATACAAATCTCTACAAGGCAGAGGTTAGTCTTTTGGTTTGATTTGCTCCTCTCCATGTTTCCTTGGCTTCCACAAACATGCAGTTGGCTCTTTGTTTTTTAACTCCTGTGACAGGTGAAATGTGGAAGAACCACCCGTATAACTGTATTGTAATTGATTATAAAAGCGTTATATTGTTTGAGAACTGAGCCTGCTATTTTTAAATGAACGTTATAAACAAAGTGTTGTTTTTTTCTTAAAAGTGTAGTTAACTCTTAACACTTAAGGGTGCAATTTATTGAACAAAAAAAAAAAGACAAGGGGACAATTTTCAAAGTACAGTAGTCTCTGCGTATGGGAAGACCTCCTAAGAGAACCCTTTGCTTAAGGAAACACCCTTGTGGTGAAACAGATTTTTCCCTCATTGTAAATGCTCTGGCTAAAGGAACAGGAACTTCACTTTAAAGAACACCTTCTTGGCACAGATAGCGATTCGTTCACAACGGATACAGTACTGTTTTGTAAAAAAACGACTTGAGCGAGAGTGTCTTGAGGGACACTGATTGGTTTACTAAGTCTTTCCAGAACTGCCGTCATATCATTGAATTGTTTTGTGTTCTGATTTCCACGAGTGCTCCTCATCGCTACAAAATGGCATGTAAACAAACGGAAAAATGCGCTGCTATTCCTCTTGTTAGAAAAAGTTGGAAATTGTTTGAGCTCTTGAATAAAACCTGAATCAGACACAAGCCGCCAAGCAAATTGATGTTTCCTGTTCTGTTGAGTTGCTTCAGCATTCTGTTAAATAATGTGCATGTCTTGTATATTGCTGCTGCATTTTGTAACGTGTGTAGGGGTGCTGTGTTCATTTACTTTGACAGTTAGTTTATTAACATTAAGTTAACCCTAAGTAACAGCCATTATTTTTTGCCTCTGCCATTGTGATAGACCGAAACACACCCGCCAGCTAATTTCACAGTACATAGCGATTTAAGCTTTTTTGTTGCTTTGCTTTAGTTTTATTAACGTTAGTTAGAAAAGCACTTGGTAAGAGGTACACACAAGGTATTTCATTTAATGCCTTTACACTTTAGGGGTTGACAAAGTTAACCCTAACCATTAAGTGCAACACAGAAACCTGGACCAGAGGGGACACAGCTGGAAATTAAGGGGAGATAGACAGAAGGTAGGAGATCCTTCTTTACACAGAGAGTGGTGAGGGGATGGAATGGGTCACCTAGCCATGTTGTTGGTGCTGAATCACTGGGCCTGACAATCTCAGATGAATCTTAGAACTGGGCGAGCACTAATGGGCCGAGTGGCCTCCTCTCTTGTGTTGTGATTCTCTTGTGTTCTGATTCTGTTGTTGTGATTCTCTTGTGTTCTCATTCTCTTGTGCTGTGCCCTGTGTCAGTTCGGGACTCCCATGCTGCTTGAGAACCTTTCTGAGGAGCTGGACCCGGTGCTGGAGCCTCTGATGTTGCGACAGACCTTCAAACACAGCGGCGTGGAGTACCTGCGCCTGGGGGAGTCCACCATCCAGTACAGCCACGACTTCAGACTGTACCTGACCACCCGCCTCCGCAACCCCCACTACCTGCCCGAGGTCTCCGTCAAGGTATGCTAATACCCCACCACCACCACTACCACCACAAACTTCCAGAGGTCTCCCCCAAGGTACCCTAACAACCCCCCACCATCCACCACAAACTTTCAGAGGTCTCCGTGAAGGTACCCTAATAACCCCCCCCCACCACCACAAACTTCCAGAGGTCTCTGTCAAGGTACCCTAACAACCCCCCACCATCCACCACAAACTTCCAGAGGTCTCCGTCAAGGTACCCTAACAACACCCCACCATCCACCACAAACTTCCAGAGGTCTCCCCTAAGGTACCCTAACAACCCCCCACCATCCACCACAAACTTCCAGAGGTCTCCGTCAAGGTACCCTAACAACCCCCACCATCCACCACAAACTTCCAGAGGTCTCCCCCAAGGTACCCTAACAACCCCCCACCATCCACCACAAACTTCCAGAGGTCTCCCCCAAGGTACCCTAACAACCCCCCACCATCCACCACAAACTTCCAGAGGTCATCGTGAAGGTACCCTAACAACCCCCACCATCCACCACAAACTTCCAGAGGTCTCCATCAAGGTACCCTAACAACCCCCCACCATCCACCACAAACTTCCAGAGGTCTCCGTCAAGGTACCCTAACAACACCCCACCATCCACCACAAACTTCCAGAGGTCTCCGTCAAGGTACCCTAACAACCCCCCACCACCACCACAAACTTCAAGAAGTCTCCGTCAAGGTACCCTAACAACCCCCCACCATCCACCACAAACTTCCAGAGGTCTCCCCCAAGGTACCCCAACAACACCCCACCATCCACCACAAACTTCCAGAGGTCATCGTGAAGGTACCCTAACAACCCCCACCATCCACCACAAACTTCCAGAGGTCTCCCCCAAGGTACCCTAACAACCCCCCACCATCCACCACAAACTTCCAGAGGTCTCCGTGAAGGTATGCTAATACCCACACAGTGTGGGGATGGCTTTCCAAATTGATTATCTGTGCACCATAGCAATGAATTCCTTGAAGGAGCAGACAGACCAATGCAATGGGTGATCTCTGTGAATGCTCCTATGGACTGCACTGCCTGGTCTGAGTTCTCCTCTCCTGTCCTCTCTTCTCTTCTCCTCTCCTCTCTTCTCTTTTCTTCTCCTCTCCTGACCTCGCCTTCCTCTCTTTTCCTCTCTTCGCCTGTCCTCTCCTCTTCTCCTGTCCTCTCCTCTCCTCTCTCCTGTCCTGTCATCTCCCCTCCCCTCTCCTCACCTCTCTTCCCAGGTGACCCTCCTCAACTTCATGATCACCCCGATGGGCCTGGAGGACCAGCTGCTGAGCATCGTGGCGGCCGAGGAGAAGCCTGAGCTGGAGGAGAGCAAGAACCAGCTGTACCTGGAGGGGGCAGGCAACAGGTCAGCCGCCTCCGCAACTGGAAAACACTCGACAGTGATGCATTAGCTACAAATATTAAAAGAAACTTAATCATTTCAGTGGCAAACTGTTTTTCGACTTATTTTCAATGCTTTCAATGTTGAAATATTGGGTTTTGATTCATATACCTAGTGTATATCACTGGGTTAGGGTTAGGGTTAGGGTGGACATGGACTTCACACCCAAGTGGTGAAGTGTGAAGGATCTCTTAATGGTCCCAAAAGATTTGCATGTGTCTGAAAAGGGGAGAACTGTAGGTTTCTGCTTGGAACAGTTTGAGTAGTAAGGCTAACAAGAAACCAGTAACCAGCAGGGATGGAAACTAAGACTCCTATTGCGTAGCAGTTTCACCCATTCCAGGTTTTACTACAAGCTTGATTAGCCACAGTGTGTATATGTAACAATCTCAGGTGTGTCTGATTAAACTCATAGTGAAACCAGGAGTGGATCAGACTGCTATGCAATGGGAGTAACCAGTAGCCCTGTCCCTGCCTGGCTCTGTCCACCCACAGGAAGCAGCTGAAGGAGATCGAGGATCAGATCCTAGAGGTGCTGTCCCTGTCACAGGGGAACATCCTGGAGGACGAACGAGCCATCGACATCCTGTCCTCCAGCAGGAAGCTGTCACAGGAGATCCTGGAGAAGCAGGAGATCACCACGGCGACGGAGCGGGAGATCGACGACACCCGGGACGGGTACCGGCCGGTGAGGAGCCACACAGCACTGCACTGCACTAACCGGCACTGACCACTTCAGCCATGCTTCTATCTACTGGCCCTGGCCACTGTCCACACACCTCCCCACATGACGCTCCACACTGACTGTGTAATTCATTGCCTCTTCTGAAAGGGCGCTTGAGTTTTCATTGTCCTCAGTCTCTTCCAGAAGAGTTCTTCTGCTCTACAGGCTAGTATTTGACACACTGGTGGTTACAAATTGTTTTGTGTCGGCCCAGGCCTAACTTCATTTCCAAGCACCCCTTTCCTTTCTGCCTGCAGCCTGCTGTACTTGTAAAGTGCTGCTGGATGTTTAAAAGTAGGCTGGAGCGTCCCACACATCGTTTAGCTCTCCTCTTCCTCTAAGGTGTCCCTGAGTTACATCACACGAGCATTCAGTATATGAAAGGTTAAATGTGTTTGTTATACCCCACTGCCGACTTCATATGTTATGGACCTTGCCATTTTACAGAAGCTGTGTTGCCTGTCCTTCCTGTCGTCTGTCTGTCTGTCTGTCTGTCTGTCTGTCTGTCTGTCTGTCTGTCTGTCTGTGTGCAGGTTGCGAACCACTCCAGCGTGCTGTTCTTTGTCATCTCGGACCTGGCCAACATCGACCCCATGTACCAGTACTCCCTGGCCTGGTTCATCAACCTCTACATCAGCTCCATCACCCAGAGCGAGCGCTCTGCACTGCTGCACGAGAGGATCAGCAATCTCAACACTCACTTCACATACAGGTGAGACCAGACTCCTCCACACTCACTTCACATACAGGTGAGAGAGACCAGACTCCTCCACACTCACTTCACATACAGGTGAGACCAGCCTCCTCCACACTCACTTCACATACAGGTGAGAGAGACCAGACTCCTCCACACTCACTTCACATACAGGTGAGACCAGCCTCCTCCACACTCACTTCACATACAGGTGAGAGAGACCAGACTCCTCCACACTCACTTCACATACAGGTGAGACCAGCCTCCTCCACACTCACTTCACATACAGGTGAGAGAGACCAGACTCCTCCACACTCACTTCACATACAGGTGAGACCAGCCTCCTCCACACTCACTTCACATACAGGTGAGAGAGACCAGACTCCTCCACACTCACTTCACATACAGGTGAGACCAGACTCCTCCACACTCACTTCACATACAGGTGAGAGAGACCAAACTCCTCCACACTCCCTTCACATAATAGCATCCCAGTACACTGCAGGATGATAACTCTCATCACACGCCCGCAGCGTGTACCAGAACGTGTGCCGATCGCTGTTCGAGAAGCACAAGACGCTCTTCTCCTTCCTGCTCTGCGTGGGGCTGCAGCGGAACCACGGCCAGGTGGACGAGGCGGAGTGGCGCTTCCTACTGACCGGGGGCGTGGCCCTGGAGAACCCCTACTCAAACCCTGCCCCCGCCTGGCTCAAGGGTCAATCCTGGGGCGAGCTGGTGCGCCTGTCCACCCTGACCTCCTTCTCCAGCCTCAGGAAGCACTTCTGCTCCAACGTGAGTACCCACTTTCTGAACAATTCAGCCAGCGTGTGAAACATGTATTTAAGTGGTAAGATGCAGGGTTACAGAGAATGAACACTTTTATTATTACACCGAGACACCAGACATCGTGCAGAGTTCTTACAGCCATCTAGACTGGCTGCCCAAAAGACTGGCTGCCCCTCTCTGATGTTCACAACAACTGTCCACAGCTAGCCTTGGGAACTCCCGAATGAAAGAGGATTTCTTTTTTTATCCAGGACCGAATTATTTCTTTTTTCAGAGCACATAAAACAGCATTCGCACTGACCGACTTCAGAGAGACTACAGACCCAATTTCACAATTTAAAAAAAGCATTGTTTAAAGCCTTATTAAATTAAATACAAATGTGGGACTCACTCAACCTTTCTGAGGCGAGAGCTGTTTTATGAATATGAAACTGTATTTTATAAGTCCTGCAGTACAAACCAATGTCTAGAAGAGGTATTTCATGTTGGTTTTTCCTTGAGCTCAGAAAGAAAGATTTATCCAGCAGTGCTTTGAAAAATGCAAGCCTTATCTCGTTTGTCAATGCAGGGCTACTTCTGATATGCTGCAGTTACAACAAAGTCCCCCTAAGTGGAGTCCTAATAAAATGCAATAAAGCACAGTCAAGCATCGTGAATCACTGAGAGCTATGGCAAAGCATTTCTAAAGCAGTACATGCATACTATAAGCCTGGGAAAAGCATTGGAAACTGTGTGATATACTGTACATAACATGGTAGCCTTGTACGGTATCAGGGTTATGTGAAAAGTCCCATTAAAAGTACAGTTACGGTTAAAAAATTGTTAAAGGTGAAGGGGTTTTTGCCATAATAGTATTGTGTGTTCAGATGGCAGAGTGGAAGAAGATCTACGATGCCTCCCACCCCAATGAGCTGCCCCTGCCAGAGCCCTGGGAGGACCTGCTGACTGCATTCCAGAGACTGTTGGTCCTGCGCTGCATCCGTCCAGACAAGGTGAGACCCACACCAAGCACTGAGCACTGCACACCTAGCACTGCCTTCCAGAGACTGCTAATCCTGCACTGCATCCATCCAGACAAGGTGAGACCCCACAGCTAGCACTGAGCTTCGCACACTGAGCACCGCGCACCGCACACTGAGCACTGAGCACTGAGCATGGCACACCTAGCACTGAGCACTGAGCACTGAGCATGGCACACCTAGCACTGAACACTGAACACTGAGCACCGCACACCTAGCACTGAACACTGAACACTGAACACTGAGCACCGAGCACCGAGCACCACACACTGCACCCTGCACACTGCACACTGAGCACTGAACACTGAGCACTGAGCACTGCACACTGCACACTGAGCACTGAGCACCGCACACTGAACACTGAGCACCGCACACTGCACACTGCACACTGAGCACTGAACATTGAGCACCGAGCACCACACACTGAGCATATGGACGTGGCCTCCTTGAAGTTAACTGAAATCTCAGACAGAAAATCCATAACTAATTTGCCCTGTGAAGAGCGTGCATTGAATCTGCTCAACGAGGCAGGCTCTGCTTATACAATGCATTAATTCTGCCCAACAGATTGTGCTACATCCAACTCAAAAAATATAAAGCATATTTCATAGGAGTATCTAGAATGATAAAAAAAGAAAGGACCACAAAAGACTGCTTGAGGGGACAGCTCTCGTGTAAAGGGGCAGTGAGCTCTGAACAATACTGAACCTTTACCTGTCTGCTTCAGGGCTTCTCTTTCCCTTGCTGGAATTAATATAGTGCTCAGAACAGTGCTGGGCTGGCCCTGTCACTGAGTAAATTGAATATAGTGCTCAGAACAGTGCTGGGCTGGTGCTGTCACTGAGTAAATTGAATATAGTGCTCAGAACAGTGCTGGGCTGGCCCTGTCACTGAGTAAATTGAATATAGTGCTCAGAACAGTGCTGGGCTGGCCCTGTCACTGAGTAAATTGAATATAGTGCTCAGAACAGTGCTGGGCTGGTCCTGTCACTGAGTAAATTGAATATAGTGCTCAGAACAGTGCTGGGCTGGCCCTGTCACTGAGTAAATTGAATATAGTGCTCAGAACAGTGCTGGGCTGGTGCTGTCACTGAGTAAATTGAATATAGTGCTCAGAACAGTGCTGGGCTGGTCCTGTCACTGAGTAAATTGAATATAGTGCTCAGAACAGTGCTGGGCTGGCCCTGTCACTGAGTAAATTGAATATAGTGCTCAGAACAGTGCTGGGCTGGCCCTGTCACTGAGTAAATTGAATATAGTGCTCAGAACAGTGCTGGGCTGGTCCTGTCACTGAGTAAATTGAATATAGTGCTCAGAACAGTGCTGGGCTGGCCCTGTCACTGAGTAAATTGAATATAGTGCTCAGAACAGTGCTGGGCTGGCCCTGTCACTGAGTAAATTGAATATAGTGCTCAGAACAGTGCTGGGCTGGCCCTGTCACTGAGTAAATTGAATATAGTGCTCAGAACAGTGCTGGGCTGGCCCTGTCACTGAGTAAATTGAATATAGTGCTCAGAACAGTGCTGGGCTGGTCCTATCACTGAGTAAATTGAATATAGTGCTCAGAACAGTGCTGGGCTGTCCCTGTCACTGAGTAAAGCTCAAAGGACGGGTGGTTGTTGTGTCCCTATTGAAGCACAAACACAGCATCTCCACTGCTTGCATACACACACACTTAATCCTGTACAAGCGCATGCACTCCAGTGGTGTAAAAATGCATGCTGATAACGTGCCAAACTAAACGTCCTGGTCTTTTAAAGGGCTAATGCAGGGTAATTCATTACTTAACATTTTGGAAAAGGTAAACAGTGCTAATAAGACTGGACAGAAATGGGCTGTTTTACATTTTAGAAAACATGCATTTTTAATGTGCAAACATGGACATATTTGGGTCTCAGTTAGACTGGAAAGATGGCATGGTATTGCTTTAAAACTTTTTTCCTAAAAATGCACAGTTGTTTAAATATAGTTTCACTTATAGGGGAGGGACCCTTTAAAAATGCAATATATCACAAAAAACACGAATCTCATATTTGTTATTACAAGCTGCTGCAAGTAAACCGGATAAACAGCAAAGGGTCTAGAATGGTCTTTGAGACCCACAGTCGCTGTGTCAGGAAATCCTGCACACTAATATACTATTTTTGAGCAAGTACGCTAACAAAATGTTGATTGAGTTTGTTGAACAGTGTGGACCCCCGTCTGGGGATTTCATTCTCTGTCTGTCTGTCTGATTGCTTTCTTACCTGTCTGTCTGTCCGTCTGTCTGTCTGTCTGTCTGTCTGTCTGATTGCTTTCCTGTCTGTCTGTCTGATTGCTTTCTGACCTGTCTGTCTGTCTGTCTGTCTGTCTGTCTGTCTGTCTGTCTGTCTGTCTGTCTGATTGCTTTCTTACCTGTCTGTCTGTCTGTCTGTCTGATTGCTTTCTTACCTGTCTGTCTGTCTGTCTGTCTGTCTGTCTGTCTGTCTGTCTGTCTGTCTGATTGCTTTCCTGTCTGTCTGTCTGAATGCTTTCTTACCTGTCTGTCTGTCTGTCTGTCTGATTGCTTTCCTGTCTGTCTGTCTGTCTGATTGCTTTCTTACCTGTCTGCCTGTCTGTCTGTCTGTCTGTCTGTCTGATTGCTTTCCTGTCTGTCTGTCTGAATGCTTTCTTACCTGTCTGTCTGTCTGTCTGTCTGTCTGATTGCTTTCCTGTCTGTCTGTCTGTCTGATTGCTTTGTTACCTGTCTGTCTGTCTGTCTGTCTGTCTGTCTGATTGCTTTCTTACCTGTCTGTCTGTCTGTCTGTCTGATTGCTTTCTTGTCTGTCTGATTGCTTTCTTGTCTGTCTGTCTGTCTGATTGCTTTCTTGTCTGTCTGATTGCTTTCTTGTCTGTCTGATTGCTTTCTTGTTTGTTTGTCTGTCTGGTCACAGATCATCCCTGCAGTCCAGCAGTTCATCATAGACCACATGGGCGCCCCCTACATGGAGCCCCCACCCTTCAACCTCCAGCGCAGCTACAGGGACTCCAGCCACGGCACCCCCCTGGTGTTCCTGCTCTCACCCGGGGCCGACCCCATGGCCATTCTCCTCGCTTCGCAGAGGAGCAAGGTACCTGTCCTCACACAGAGCACCACAGCTATGGAATGCCCTTTCTACCTTTGTTAGAGAGGCTTGGACTTTAAATCTAGACTTAACTCTTACTTTTATACATTGGCCTTTCTATCCTAGTGTGCCTCAACTGTCTTTTTAAACATTGTTTTCCTGTATATCATTTGTGTTTTTTGGATTGTATTTGATTATGAATTGTTGTTGCTGTACAGCGCCTTGAGATGCCTTTGGTGTGAATGGTGCTTTATAAATAGAATTTGATTTGATTTGATTTGTCCCCTCACACCTACCCAGAGCGACACACTCAGCTTTGTAGTAAAGACAACCTTTTTTTTAATAAAAACTCTGGTAATTGGTCTTTTTCTGCCAAATAGATCGGGCAGCTGTGTTACTAATTTACCAGCATTTAAAATCAATGCAATGAAAGCATGTTACCAGGAGCTGGCAGAGTCTGGGCTCTTTTGAATTGTCTGCTGGGTAATATATGCTGCATGTGGAAACACATGAAAGGGCTGCTGGTCTCGGCTGGGAAGCACCATCAAAAGAACTGCACTTCGGTTCTGCCACAATATCCCCATTATCGTGGAACAACAAAGCTTCTATTTTAAAGCAGGACAACTAAATATATAACATGCATTTTGCAGCAGGAAAACAAGATGTCTAAACCCCCTCTTTGCAGCTGCCCTGATGCCCATGAGTTGTTAGAAAGTCTTTGATAATGAGGCACAGGAGTGCTGCTTGGACTAGCCAGTCTGTATTTCTATTTTTAATCATAGGGAGCTGGCGCCCCCAAGTGTAAATTAATAGATCTGCAGGGGGAGGGATTGGGTCATGTTGAAACAGAAGCCTGGGCTGGAATGGCCCTTATTTGGTCTGGTCTGTGCAGTGCAGTGCATCCTTTACCAGCTAGCTAGCTGCAGCTAGCTTTCAGTAGAGGGGCTGGTGTGCGTATCTCCCTCTTAGAGAGGATGGTTTGAGCACAGGGCTGGTATGCTTGTGAGTGTCACTCTCAGAGAGGATGATTTGAGCACAGGGCTGGTGTGCTTGTGAGTCTCCCTCTCAGAGAGGATGGTTTGAGCACAGGGCTGGTGTGCTTGTCTGAGTGTCCCTCAGAGAGGATGGTTTGAGCACAGGGCTGGTGTGCTTGTGAGTCTCCCTCTCAGAGAGGATGGTTTGAGCACAGGGCTGGTGTGCTTGTGAGTCTCCCTCTCAGAGAGGATGGGTTGAGCACAGGGCTGGTGTGCTTGTCTGAGTGTCATTCTCAGAGAGGATGGTTTGAGGACAGGGCTGGTGTGCTTGTGAGTCTCCCTCAGAGAGGATGGGTTGAGCACAGGGCTGGTGTGCTTGTGAGTCTCCCTCAGAGAGGATGGTTTGAGCACAGGGCTGGTGTGCTTGTGAGTCTCCCTCAGAGAGGATGGTTTGAGCACAGGGCTGGTGTGCTTGTCTGAGTGTCACTCTCAGAGAGGATGGGTTGAGCACAGGGCTGGTGTGCTTGTGAGTCTCCCTCAGAGAGGATGGTTTGAGCACAGGGCTGGTGTGCTTGTCTGAGTGTCACTCTCAGAGAGGATGGGTTGAGCACAGGGCTGGTGTGCTTGTCTCCCTCAGAGAGGATGGGTTGAGCACAGGGCTGGTGTGCTTGTGAGTCTCCCTCTCAGAGAGGATGGTTTGAGCACAGGGCTGATGTGCTTGTCTGAGTGTCACTCTCAGAGAGGATGGGTTGAGCACAGGGCTGGTGTGCTTGTCTGAGTGTCACTCTCAGAGAGGATGGGTTGAGCACAGGGCTGGTGTGCTTGTGAGTCTCCCTCAGAGAGGATGGGTTGAGCACAGGGCTGGTGTGCTTGTCTGAGTGTCACTCTCAGAGAGGATGGGTTGAGCACAGGGCTGGTGTGCTTGTCTGAGTGTCACTCTCAGAGAGGATGGGTTGAGCACAGGGCTGGTGTGCTTGTCTGAGTGTCACTCTCAGAGAGGATGGGTTGAGCACAGGGCTGGTGTGCTTGTGAGTGTCCCTCTCAGAGAGGATGGGTTGAGGACAGGGCTGATGTGCTTGTGAGTCTCCCTCAGAGAGGATGGGTTGAGCACAGGGCTGGTGTGCTTGTCTGAGTGTCACTCTCAGAGAGGATGGGTTGAGCACAGGGCTGGTGTGCTTGTCTGAGTGTAACTCTCAGAGAGGATGGGTTGAGCACAGGGCTGATGTGCTTGTCTGAGTGTAACTCTCAGAGAGGATGGGTTGAGCACAGGGCTGGTGTGCTTGTGAGTCTCCCTCAGAGAGGATGGGTTGAGCACAGGGCTGGTGTGCTTGTGAGTCTCCCTCAGAGAGGATGGGTTGAGCACAGGGCTGGTGTGCTTGTGAGTCTCCCTCAGAGAGGATGGGTTGAGCACAGGGCTGGTGTGCTTGTCTGAGTCTCCCTCAGAGAGAATGGGTTGAGCACAGGGCCCTCAGAGAGGATGGGTTGAGCACAGGGCTGGTGTGCTTGTGAGTCTCCCTCAGAGAGGATGGGTTGAGCACAGGGCTGGTGTGCTTGTCTGAGTCTCCCTCAGAGAGGATGGGTTGAGCACAGGGCTGGTGTGCTTGTCTGAGTGTCACTCTCAGAGAGGATGGGTTGAGCACAGGGCTGGTGTGCTTGTCTGAGTGTAACTCTCAGAGAGGATGGGTTGAGCACAGGGCTGGTGTGCTTGTGAGTCTCCCTCAGAGAGGATGGGTTGAGCACAGGGCTGGTGTGCTTGTGAGTCTCCCTCAGAGAGGATGGGTTGAGCACAGGGCTGGTGTGCTTGTCTCCCTCAGAGAGGATGGGTTGAGCACAGGGCTGGTGTGCTTGTCTGAGTCTCCCCTCAGAGAGGATGGGTTGAGCACAGGGCTGGTGTGCTTGTCTGAGTCTCCCTCAGAGAGGATGGGTTGAGCACAGGGCTGGTGTGCTTGTCTGAGTCTCCCTCAGAGAGGATGGGTTGAGCACAGGGCTGGTGTGCTTGTCTGAGTCTCCCTCAGAGAGGATGGGTTGAGCACAGGGCTGGTGTGCTTGTCTCCCTCAGAGAGGATGGGTTGAGCACAGGGCTGGTGTGCTTGTCTGAGTGTCATTCTCAGAGAGGATGGTTTGAGGACAGGGCTGGTGTGCTTGTGAGTCTCCCTCAGAGAGGATGGGTTGAGCACAGGGCTGGTGTGCTTGTGAGTCTCCCTCAGAGAGGATGGGTTGAGCACAGGGCTGGTGTGCTTGTGAGTCTCCCTCAGAGAGGATGGGTTGAGCACAGGGCTGGTGTGCTTGTCTGAGTCTCCCTCAGAGAGGATGGGTTGAGCACAGGGCCCTCAGAGAGGATGGGTTGAGCACAGGGCTGGTGTGCTTGTGAGTCTCCCTCAGAGAGGATGGGTTGAGCACAGGGCTGGTGTGCTTGTCTGAGTCTCCCTCAGAGAGGATGGGTTGAGCACAGGGCTGGTGTGCTTGTCTGAGTGTCACTCTCAGAGAGGATGGGTTGAGCACAGGGCTGGTGTGCTTGTCTGAGTGTAACTCTCAGAGAGGATGGGTTGAGCACAGGGCTGGTGTGCTTGTGAGTCTCCCTCAGAGAGGATGGGTTGAGCACAGGGCTGGTGTGCTTGTGAGTCTCCCTCAGAGAGGATGGGTTGAGCACAGGGCTGGTGTGCTTGTCTCCCTCAGAGAGGATGGGTTGAGCACAGGGCTGGTGTGCTTGTCTGAGTCTCCCTCAGAGAGGATGGGTTGAGCACAGGGCTGGTGTGCTTGTCTGAGTCTCCCTCAGAGAGGATGGGTTGAGCACAGGGCTGGTGTGCTTGTCTGAGTCTCCCTCAGAGAGGATGGGTTGAGCACAGGGCTGGTGTGCTTGTCTGAGTCTCCCTCAGAGAGGATGGGTTGAGCACAGGGCTGGTGTGCTTGTCTCCCTCAGAGAGGATGGGTTGAGCACAGGGCTGGTGTGCTTGTCTGAGTCTTCTTCTCGTTCCAGGGATGGCAGGGGCCCTGCAGACCATCTCCCTGGGCCAGGGGCAGGGACCCATCGCTCACAGGATGATCCAGAAGGTGGGTTTGCTGCAGGGGATTCCAGTGTTTCAGTACATGCAGTATAACGCAAGGGCAGGGTGTCTCTTATTGTTCTGAGAGATGTCATCTTGTGCAGTCTGGCTGGGAGGAGAAGATTTCTGTTCTAATAAGAGGCACCCCACACACATGACCCCTGCGCACAGGAGAAGATGTGCTGGAGTTTTCTCTTAGAAGAGTTTCCCATGGTATTTTTGTATTTTTGCAGGGTTCCTCTCCATGCTTTTCCAATGGTTATGCTATGCATTAACCATAGCTTACCCAGCTCGCTGTTTATTTTTAACATTGCTTATCTATGCTTTGCCATGCTTTCGCTATGCGTCATTACACTTTGCTTTGCTTTTACTATGGGAAACTTGTACTGTATAAGGGTTGATAAAACCTGAACAGAGATTTCTCTTATACTATTTCTGATGTATGTTATTGGATAACGTGCCCAGTTTGTAAGCTGGAGCAGTCAGCTATGCAGTGTACAGGAGGTAGTGTCTTGCTAAGTCTGTCCCTGTCCCCTGGCAGGGCGTGGCTGAGGGCACCTGGGTGGTCCTGCAAAACTGTCACCTGGCTGCCAGCTGGCTCCCGGAGCTGGAGCAGATCTGCCAGGAGCTCATCCCAGACCGGGAGCGCACGCGACCAGGCTTCCGCCTCTGGCTGACCAGCTACCCTTCGGAAGACTTCCCTGTGTCCATCCTGCAGGACGGCATCAAGATGACCAATGAGCCACCCAAGGGGCTGCGCGCCAACCTTCTGCGCTCCTACCTCTCCGATCCCATCTCCGACCCTGCCTTCTACAGAGGCTGCAGCAAGCCCCGGGTGAGCCCCCACACCCAGCGCTACAGAGACTGGCTTCGTTTCATATTGGATAATTAATAATAATAATAATAATAATAATAATAATAATAATAATAATAATAATAATATAGCAGCTAGGGGCCCATAGGCTTTGAGAAGTCCTTCTCTCTCTCTCTGTCTCTGTCTCTGTCTCAGGAGTGTGAGAGGCTGGTTCTCAGTGTAACGTTCCCCCCCTCTCTCTTTCTTTGTCTCTCTCTCAGGAGTGTGAGAGGCTGGTTCTCAGTGTAACTCCCCCTCTCTGTCTCTCTCTCAGGAGTGGGAGAGGCTGGTTCTCAGTGTAACGGTCCCCCCCCGTCTCTCTGTCTCTCTCTGTCTCTCTCTCAGGAGTGGGAGAGGCTGGTTCTCAGTGTAACGGTCCCCCCGCCCCCCTCTCTGTCTCTCTCTCAGGAGTGGGAGAGGCTGGTTCTCAGTGTAACTCCCCCCTCTCTCTCTGTCTCTCTCTCAGGAGTGGGAGAGGCTGCTGTTCGGTTTGTGCTTCTTCCACGGGCTTGTTCAGGAGCGGCGCATGTTTGGCTCGCTGGGCTGGAACGTCCCGTACGAGTTCAACGAGTTCGACCTGCGGATCAGCGCCCGGCAGGTCCAGGTGGGGCTCACTGACACCCGTGGGAAATTCAGTGTGCAGACACTTAAAATGCAAAACTCCTGCTGCTCCCAAAGCAATCACACCCAGTTTATAAAACTAGAAGCTTGTGAACTGGGGCAGAGCATTCAGAGTTCAAGCATCACCACTACCAGCTGCAGAACTGAGACCGAGGGGTTCCAGTGGACCCTGAGCTGTTGCGAAGGTTATGCTGCCACCCAGTGGCGTTAAAATGGAAAGGCATCAGCAGTGGTGTGACAGTAGAATATGTAGCTTGTAAACATCTTAACACCTTACAGTAATAATCCTCCCCTCTCCCCTCCTCTCTACTCAGATGTTCCTGAACGAGTACAGTGAGGTGCCTCTGCAGGCGCTGTCCTACCTGACGGGGGAGTGTAACTATGGGGGCCGCGTGACGGACGAGTTCGACCGGAGGCTGTTGCTCAGCCTGCTCGCCACCTTCTACAACCGGGAGCTGCTCTCCCACGACGCCTACCCCTCTCCCCAGCGGGTGTACCGCTGCCCTGGGCAGAGGCATCCACAGCTACCTGGAGTGCATCAGGAGCCTGCCCCTCAACGCCAGCCCTGAGGTACCGCGCCGCAGGGCAGAGTCAGGGTCAGGGTAGAGTCAGGGCAGGGCAGGGTAGAGTCAGGGCAGGGCAGAGTCAGGGCAGGGCAGAGTCAGGGCAGGGTAGAGTCAGGGCAGGGCAGGGCAGAGTCAGGGCAGGGCAGAGTCAGCGCAGGGCAGGGCAGAGTCAGGGCAGGGCAGAGTCAGGGCAGGGCAGAGTCAGGGCAGGGCAGGGCAGAGTCAGGGCAGGGCAGAGTCAGCGCAGGGCAGGGCAGAGTCAGCGCAGGGCAGGGCAGAGTCAGGGTCAGGGCAGAGTCAGGGCAGGGCAGAGTCAGGGTCAGGGCAGGGCAGAGTCAGGGCAGGGCAGAGTCAGGGCAGGGCAGAGTCAGGGCAGGGCAGAGTCAGGGCAGGGCAGAGTCAGGGCAGGGCAGGGCAGAGTCAGGGTCAGGGCAGGGCAGAGTCAGGGCAGGGCAGAGTCAGGGTCAGGGCAGGGCAGAGTCAGGGCAGGGCAGAGTCAGGGTCAGGGCAGGGCAGAGTCAGGGCAGGGCAGAGTCAGGGCAGGGCAGAGTCAGGGCAGGGCAAAGTCAGGGCAGGGCAGGGTCAGGGCAGGGCAGAGTCAGGGCAGGGCAGAGTCAGGGTCAGGGCAGGGCAGAGTCAGGGCAGGGCAGAGTCAGGGTCAGGGCAGGGCAGAGTCAGGGCAGAGCAGAGTCAGCGCAGGGCAGGGCAGAGTCAGCGCAGGGCAGGGCAGAGTCAGCGCAGGGCAGAGTCAGGGTCAGGGCAGGGCAGAGTCAGGGCAGGGCAGAGTCAGGGTCAGGGCAGGGTAGAGTCAGGGCAGGGTAGAGTCAGGGCAGGGCAGAGTCAGGGCAGGGCAGAGTCAGGGTCAGGGCAGGGCAGAGTCAGGGCAGGGCAGAGTCAGGGTCAGGGCAGGGCAGTCAGGGCAGGGTAGAGTCAGGGTCAGGGCAGGGCAGAGTCAGGGCAGGGCAGAGTCAGCGCAGGGCAGGGCAGAGTCAGCGCAGGGCAGGGCAGAGTCAGCACAGGGCAGAGCAGAGTCAGGGTCAGGGCAGGGCAGAGTCAGGGCAGGGCAGAGTCAGGGGTCCAAACCAGTTATAATGGTTGTAACCATGCTTTGGATTATTCTAAAAGTTTGTACTGTACATCTATAGAGTGCCTCTTATTGTGTGTCTGCCGCTGGTTGCTCAGTGCTGTGCTGTTTCGTTGCGCGCCTGTTAGGTGTTCGGACTGCATGAGAATGGGAACATCACCAGGGAGCACAAGGAGACTCGGGAGCTGTTTGAGGGGATCCTGGCCACGCTACCCCGAGAGGTGAGAGGGGGGAGCAGTCACTACTCACCAGCAGGGCGGAGTCCATCAACAATAGCTTTTAACAACACCATTCATATTGAGAAAAGTCTCGATGGGCACACTACAGGGATAGAAATAAGACTCCCATTGCACAACAGTTTGATCCATTCCTGGTTGAACTATGAGTTTACTAAGACAACCTGATCTTGTTTATCTATACACTGTGGCTAATCAAGCTCCTATTAAAAACTTGGAATGGGTGAAACTGCTGTGCAGTTGGAGTCTTATTTCTATGCCTGCACTAGTTGATTAATAGAATAGATGCAGGTCAGATCCAAGACTTCCTCATTACTCAGTTATTCATTTCTTGGCAGACAGATGATCAGGGTAAAATGCATTGGTGGATCAGAACAAAACAAGCACAGTATGCTGAACAGACGTGTCAGTATCTCAAGGGTCCTGTCTCTTTCATAGTAATACACTAGCCAGCGTCTGAGACCTGGAGCTCCGGGGTCCTGGAGGTTTCTATATTAATACACTAGCCAGCGTCTGAGACCTGGAGCTCCGGGGTCCTGGGGGTTTCTATAGTAATACACTAGACAGCGTCTGAGACCTGGAGCTCCGGGGTCCTGGGGGTTTCTATAGTAATACACTAGACAGCGTCTGAGACCTGGAGCTCCGGGGTCCTGGGGGTTTCTATAGTAATACACTAGACAGCGTCTGAGACCTGGAGCTCCGGGGTCCTGGGGGTTTCTATAGTAATACACTAGCCAGCGTCTGAGACCTGGAGCTCTGGGGTCCTGGGGGTTTCTATAGTAATACACTAGCCAGCGTCTGAGACCTGGAGCTCCGGGGTCCTGGGGGTTTCTATAGTAATACACTAGCCAGCGTCTGAGACCTGGAGCTCCGGGGTCCTGGGGGTTTCTAGGTATCTAGGCTATTGAATAATGAACTGAGTAAGACCTGGAAGGAGGTAAATTGGTTCACTTCAGTAGTTGAAGGTACAGGTGGAACAAAGACCAGCAGGGCTTCCCGGTGGGGATCATGTGGAGGTAGTGTCTGGTAGTGCTTTAGGGAATGATGTAAACAGCCCCCACATTGCATTGTCCAGTCTCAGCAGTCTGGGGTCTTGCTCACTGGTAAACCCCCGGAGAGGGAATCCTGTGTGCAGTCTTGCTGACGCTGTCTGTGTGTCTGTCTGTGTGTCGGTCTGCGTGTGTGTCGGTCTGTCTGTGTGTCGGTCTGTCTGTGTGTCGGTCTGTGTGTGTGTCGGTCTGTCTGTGTGTCTGTCTGTGTGTCGGTCTGTCTGTGTGTCTGTCTGTGTGTCTGTCTGTGTGTCGGTCTGTCTGTGTGTCTGGTGCCCCGCAGGTCTCAGGCGCTGGGAAGTCTTCCACTGAGGTGGTGCAGGAGCTGGCCGCAGACATCCTCTCCAAAATCCCTCCGGACTTCAACATAGAGGACGTGATGGTGAGCAGAGAGACCCTGCCCTGAAACACACACAGGAGAGACCAGCAGAGCCCAGCCTAACACAGCCTCCTAAAACACACAGAGAGAGCAGAGCCCAGCCTAACCCAGCCTCCTCAAACACACACAGAGAGAGCAGAGCCCAGCCTAACACAGCCTCCTAAAACACACAGAGAGAGCAGAGCCCAGCCTAACCCAGTCTCCTCAAACACACACAGAGAGAGCAGAGCCCAGCCTAACACAGCCTCCTAAAACACACAGAGAGAGCAGAGCCCAGCCCAACACAGCATCCTCAAACACACACAGAGAGAGCAGAGCCCAGCCTAACACAGCCTCCTCAAACACACAGAGAGAGCAGAGCCCAGCCCAACACAGCCTCCTCAAACACACACAGAGAGAGCAGAGCCCAGCCTAATACAGCCTCCTAAAACACACAGAGAGAGCAGAGCCCAGCCTAACACAGCCTCCTCAAACACACACAGGAGAGAGAGCAGAGCCCAGCCTAACACAGCCTCCTCAAACACACACAGGAGAGAGAGCAGAGCCCAGCCTAACCCAGCCTCCTCAAACACACACAGAGAGAGCAGAGCCCAGCCTAACACAGCCTCCTAAAACACACAGAGAGAGCAGAGCCCAGCCTAACCCAGTCTCCTCAAACACACACAGAGAGAGCAGAGCCCAGCCTAACACAGCCTCCTAAAACACACAGAGAGAGCAGAGCCCAGCCCAACACAGCATCCTCAAACACACACAGAGAGAGTAGAGCCCAGCCTAACACAGCCTCCTCAAACACACAGAGAGAGCAGAGCCCAGCCTAACACAGCCTCCTCAAACACACACAGAGAGAGCAGAGCCCAGCCCAACACAGCCTCCTCAAACACACACAGAGAGAGCAGAGCCCAGCCTAATACAGCCTCCTAAAACACACAGAGAGAGCAGAGCCCAGCCTAACACAGCCTCCTCAAACACACACAGGAGAGAGAGCAGAGCCCAGCCTAACACAGCCTCCTCAAACACACACAGGAGAGAGAGCAGAGCCCAGCTTAACACAGCCTCCTCAAACACACACACAGGAGAGAGAGCAGAGCCCAGCCTAACACAGCCTCCTCAAACACACACACAGAGAACAGAGCCCAGCCTAACACAGCATCCTCAAACACACACAGGAGAGAGAGCAGAGCCAGGCCTAACACAGCCTCCTCAAACACACACAGGAGAGAGAGCAGAGCCCAGCCTAACACAGCCTCCTCAAACACACAGAGAGAGCAGAGCCCATCCTAACACAGCCTCCTCAAACACACACAGAGAGAGCAGAGCCCAGCCTAACACAGCCTCCTCAAACACACACAGGAGAGAGAGCAGAGCCCAGCCTAACACAGCCTCCTCAAACACACACACAGGAGAGAGAGCAGAGCCCAGCCTAACACAGCCTCCTCAAACACACACAGGAGAGAGAGCAGAGCCCAGCCTAACACAGCCTCCTCAAACACACACAAGAGAGAGAGCAGAGCCCAGCCTAACACAGCCTCCTTAAACACACACAGGAGAGAGAGCAGAGCCCAGCCTAACACAGCCTCCTAAAACACACAGAGAGAGCAGAGCCCAGCCTAACACAGCCTCCTCAAACACACACAGGAGAGAGAGCAGAGCCCAGCCTAACACAGCATCCTCAAACACACACAGGAGAGACCAGCAGAGCCCAGCCTAACACAGCCTCCTCAAACACACACAGAGAGAGAGCAGAGCCCAGCTTAACACAGCCTCCTCAAACACACACAGAGAGAGCAGAGCCCAGCCTAACACAGCCTCCTCAAACACAGAGAGAGAGAGAGAGCAGAGCCCAGCCCAACGCAGCCTCCTGAAACACACAGAGAGAGCAGAGCCTAGCCTAACACAGCCTCCTCAAACACACACAGACGAGAGAGCAGAGCCCAGCCTAACACAGCCTCCTGAAACACACACACAGAGAGAGCAGAGCCCAGCCCAACACAACCTCCTGAAACACACAGAGAGAGCAGAGCCCAGCCTAACACAGCCCCCTCAAACACACACACAGAGAGCAGAGCCCAGCTTAACACAGCTTCTTGGAGTAAAGAGCTTTGAGATCCTAACCCTGAGAGTGTGCTGCTGACCTGCCTCTCCTCTCCTCTCCTCTCCTCTCCTCTCTCAGCAGCGCTACCCGATCTGCTACAGCGAGTCCATGAACACGGTGCTGGTGCAGGAGCTGCTGCGGTTCAGCCGGCTCACTGGCACCGTGCGCTCCAGCCTGCGAGACTTGGGCTGGGCCTGCGGGCCAGATCCTCCTGTCAGCTGAGCTGGAAGACATGTTCAACAGCATCATCATGGGCAAGGTACAGTGAACCCAGCCTCACCCAGCCCACTCTCCCTTCCATCACCCAGCCCCTCTCCCCTTCCATCACCCAGCCCCCTCTCCCCTTCAATCACACAGCCCTGTCTCCCCTTCAATCACACAGCCCTGTCTCCCCTTCAATCACCCAGCTCCCTCTCCCCTTCCATCACCCAGCCCCCTCTCCCCTTCAATCACACAGTCCTGTCTCCCCTTCAATCACACAGCCCTGTCTCCCTTTCAATCACACAGTCCTGTCTCCCCTTCAATCACACAGCCCCCTATCCCCTTCAATCACCCAGCCCTCTCCCCCCTTCATCATGGGAGCCTGTAATACCTCATGTATGTGACACTTCAGTGTTCTGTAAATAACTAGTAAAGGTGAAATAATATATAGATGTATTTTGCTATTTTCAACATGCTTTCTGTTGGGCTTCGCTTTTCAAAGCCCCCTCCCTATTGTCAGTGTGCTGGTTTAATCCGCTCCCCCTGTGTCTCCAGGTTCCTGCCATGTGGTTGGTGACATCATACCCATCTCTGAAGCCGCTGGGCAGCTACATCAGCGACCTGCTGCTGCGCCTGCAGTTCTTCAGGGTGAGAGCGCG
The DNA here is from genome assembly GCA_030684275.1 of Acipenser oxyrinchus oxyrinchus. Classification (NCBI taxonomy): domain Eukaryota; kingdom Metazoa; phylum Chordata; class Actinopteri; order Acipenseriformes; family Acipenseridae; genus Acipenser; species Acipenser oxyrinchus. The sequence continues at coordinate 55,841,840 of CM060254.1, read as the reverse complement.
CTCAGTCTCAACAAGATTCAAACGACAGAGATGAGCACCAGTCACAAGCAGACACGCGACCGCAGGGAAGCAGAGCCTGCCTCATTCATCACAGTGTGTGGGGTTCTGTACACAGCTGTGGACTGCACAGGGGAGTGGGAGCAGGGTTCTAACTCAGACTGCACCTACCCCTGTCCCTGATTGCATTGCATGTAAAATGAAAAACTTCAATATGGTTAGCAGTGCTATGCATATACAGTGCCTTCCAAAAGTATTGGGACAGTGAAGTCTAAACTGGGATTTTCACTATGAACTCTAATAATAATCATTTCTCCTGAAAAAAAAAACATGACTATTAAGTACAACTCCTAAGTGTTTTATTTTTAATAAAGTCAATTCAGTTCTACCCTATTGGGTCAATAAAACAAATTGATAGTGTTGAACCTCTTTATTTTGAAGGTGCAAAAGTATTGGGACAATTGGTTGACAGGTGTCTCTTGTTGGTCAGGTGTTTGTTGTTGGGTAATTAGGCACTCATAGAAGAGCTGTGAACATCCTATCAACCTGTCTCGCTTTGACATCAGTGTTTGGAGTCCATAGTCGAAAATCAATATGAAAACCAATGAACTTTATGTTAAAGAAAAGCAGGCAATTTTGAAGCTGAAAGAAAAGAAAAACTCAATCAGAACCACAGCACAGAAATCGGGCAGACCAAAATCAACAATTTGGAATATACCGAAGAAGAAAGAAACCACAGGTATAATTACCAATCAGCCAAGACCGGGTCAGCCAAGAACAACATAAGAACATAAGAAACATAAGAAAGTTTACAAACGAGAGGAGGCCATTCAGCCCATCTTGCTCGTTTGGTTGTTAGTAGCTTATTGATCCCAGAATAAGAACCCAGAACATCTGCAGTTGATGACAGAAAAATTATCAGAGCTGTCAAGGAAAACCCTAAAACAACTGTCAGTGAAATCACCAACAAACTCCAGAGTGCAGGAGTGAAGGTATCAAAATCCACAGAAGACTGAGACAGCAGAAGTACAAAGGCTACACTGCAAGATGTAAACCTCTCATCAGCACCAAGAACAGAAAAGCCAGATTAGAATTTGCTTGGCGGAAGTACAAAGATGAGCCAGGAGAGTTTTGGAACAAAGTTTTATGGACAGATGAGACCAAGATAAACCTTTACCAAAGAGATGGAAAGGTTGAAGTGTGGAGAAAGAAAGGAGCTGCAGATGCTCCAACGAACACCTCCTCACCTGTGAAGCATGGCGGAGGTCATGGCATGGCCTGGGCATGCATAGCCACCTCTGGAACTGGCTCACTCGTCTTTATTGATGATGTTACTAATGATGGCAGCAGCAGAATGAATTCCGAAGTTTACAGAAACATTTTGTCTGCTTATGTAGAAGAAAATGCTTCTGTACTTATTGGGCGGCGCTTCACCATGCAGCATGACAATGACCCAAAACATACAGCCAATGAAACCAAGGAGTTCATCAGGAGAAAAAAGTGGAAAATCTTACACTGGCCAAGTCAATCTACTGATCTGAATCCAATTGAGCATGCATTTTAAATTGAAGTCAGAACACCCCAAGAATAGACAAGAACTCAAAATGGCTGCAGCAAAGGCGTGGCAAAGCATCTCAGATGATTACACAGAGAGTTTGGTGAGCTCAATGGGTCGCAGACTTCATGCAGTTATTGCCTCAAAGGGATATGCAACCAAATACTGACTTTTACACCCTGAAAGTTACTTAAAGTGAATGTGTCCCAATACTTATGGTCACTTGAAATAAGTGGGTTGAACACAAAGTATGTTTTTGTTCTAATATGATCAAATGTATGCATGGAATCACCCAAAAATAAAACATATATTATTTATTATTCATATTAATCTCATGATCACAAATACAAATTGCTTGACTGTAAAGCAAAAATCTTTTTCTCTCTCTCTCTCTCTCTCTCTCTCTCTCTCTCTCTCTCTCTCTCTCTCTCTCTCTCTCTCTCTCTCTCTCTCTCTCTATATATATAGTTAGCATATATATATATATATATATATATATATATATATATATATATATATATATATATATATATATTATTTAAACTGCAATTTTCAAAACAATGCAAATTAGAGGCTCGACCCATTAACAGAATCTTTTGTTTGGGGAGGGGGGTTGCGTTTTGGTCCGAGCAGGCAGGGCATGGGGGTTTAAGTTGTTCTTTTTGGAGAGCTGGTGGACTCTGTGTCCTGTGCGCTGAGGGCTACACTGAGATAATGAATGGGTGCTTCTCCTCTCTGTTGGCAGGGCTGCACTGAGATGTTGTGATAATGAATGGGTGCTTCTCCTCTCTCTGTTGGCAGGGCTGCACTGAGATGTGATAATGAATGGGTACTTCTCCTCTTTGTTGGCAGGGCTGCACTGAGATGTGATAATAAGTGGGTGCTTCTCCTCTCTTTGTTGGCAGGGCTGCACTGAGATGTGATAATGAGTGGGTGCTTCTCCTCTCTCTGTTGGCAGGGCTGCACTGAGATGTGATAATGAGTGGGTGCTTCTCCTCTCTGTTGGCAGGGCTGCACTGAGATGTTGTGATAATGAGTGGGTGCTTCTCCTCTCTGTTGGCAGGGCTGCACTGAGATGTGATAATGAGTGAGTGCTTCTCCTCTCTCTGTTGGCAGGGCTGCACTGAGATGTTGTGATAATGAGTGGGTGCTTCTCCTCTCTCTGTTGGCAGGGCTGGATAGACAGGGGCGCCCCAGCTGTGTTCTGGATCTCAGGGTTCTTCTTCACTCAGTGCTTCCTGACGGGGGTGCTGCAGAACCACGCCCGCAAGTACCACGTCCCCATCGACCACCTGGGCTTCCAGTTCCACGTGACGGACCCCCCCAGCGCCAGGACACCCCCGCTGCCACTGCAGGTCTGACACACTGCGGACATGCATGCACATCCCGAGATACTGGCTGCTGCTGTATTTCCTTTATTGCCTTTATTGCTGACCTTTTTCAAATCCGTTGCGTTACCTCTCGCAGAATGGTTGGCCCCTTGTTTTGTGTTTTTCAAGATCTTTTGGCACATTCTAAATTGTTTACAGAGAACTCTCATGTAATAAAGCTCATTGAATTCCCTCTGTTGGCAGCGTGGCCCTGTCTGACCCTGTATGCTCTGAGTGCAGTGTGTGTCTCTGTATTGTGTGTGTCTTTATGACCCTGTCCCCTGTGCCTCTCCCCTCACAGGCGGATGGTGTGTGCATCCAGGGCTTGTTCATGGAGGGGGCTCGCTGGGACCAGGAGAGGAGGACCATCGCAGAGTCTCTGCCCAAAGTCCTGTACGAGAGCCTGCCGATCGTATCCTTACAGCAGCCAGGGGCGCCAAGCAGGGCACACTCAGGATTGTTAGAACCCAGGCACTGTCTAACCAATAATATCCCAGAGCTGGACCGAGTCCAGGGCTAAACCAAGCCAGTATGTGCTATAGGGGGTGAAACTGGACCTCTCATCAAATCAAGTGTATTACTGGGACAGTTAGCGAGGACCCCATCTTGAGAACATCAGCAGCAGCTTAGTTAATATGTATTATTGTACTACACAGGAAGGGTGTTCAAGCATTTGTTTCTTTTAAGCATGTAACAAACATTGCACACTAATAAGGGGCTGATTTGATCAAGCTCTACCAGACCCAGCCAGGATAAGCCACAGGTGGATTATATGAGAGCATTTCCCAGCACTGCAGGGGATCCCTCAGGATTGTATCCGTAGAATGCTTGAAAACATCGGGGTGTAGGCGGGTCAAATCAAAGCCTTGCCTAAGACCCAGCATTCCTGAAGTGAAATACTGAACAGATGCCTGGGAGATTCAGCTGTAAGACATCTCCTTTTTTTTTAGGTTCATACTTGGTATTATTGCTGTATTGAAAAGGCATGTTTCCCTGGTTAGTCAAACTCTTCCTGAACTAAACCCATCAGATCTGGTTAAAGCCAAGTGAGAAATCTTCACTGAAGGAGTCCTCCACATACGCTTGTCCAGGTGGGTTAAACTCCAGCAATCTTACTGCTGTTGCAATGTGCAGGTCGAGATTTTCACAGTTAGTTGCGGGTGTTCTTGCGTGATTCTGATTCCCCCTCAGCAGTTTCATGTGGATGTAAGATGAGATTACTGTACTTGCTGCACAGCACAGAAACAAGGTCCAGAGGACACAGCTGGAAATGAACTTGAGACAGACCTCAGGACAGAGTTTAGGAGACCGCTTACCTGGTCATGCTGTTGATGCTCATTTCACTGGGCTCAACCAGCTCTAGAAGCACTGATGGTCCAAATGACCTCCTTTCGTCTGGACATTTTCCTCTGTTTTTATGTTCTAACTACAACTGTCTGGGTATCCAGGATGCAAAGGGTTAAGTGTTCACAATCAGCTTTGAGCAGCCGTGGCAGGAGCATGCTTCTGTTCCCATTCTGACCTGCTATTATCCAACATGACCTCTGTGTGACCTCAGTAGCAACACGTCTTCTGAAGTGTTTCCACGGCACTGTGCAGAACATGCTCAGCCAGTGAATCATTGCATTCCTTTTGCAAGCATCAGGATTAAACAAACAATTAAAAACAAATGCATTCGTGGCATGTTTCATGCACTGTCTTGTTTTCTAATTGTTAGTGCAGCAGGCAGTGAGGTGAGGTTAAAAGCTGGCTTGCGCATGTGTGGTTGCAGGTTTGCTCCCAGCATGCACGCTGTAACATTAGCATGTCTCAATTCTTCTATGATGTAGTTATCTAATGTGCCCGGTTAGATCAGAAGCCTTTCCAGCCCCTTGCTTGATTGTGAAACAGAAAGATAAAAGATCAGTATAGTTCCACATTTCATCCACATTCCTCTACTCTCTCCCTTTTGCAGTATACAAAACCAGCGTGCGACGCGGGCTCCTGTCCACCACTGGTCACTCTACCAACTACGTGCTGACCATCCAGCTGCCCTCAGAGCGGCCGCAGAACCACTGGATCAATAGGGGCGTGGCCTGCCTCTGTCAGCTGGACTATTAGGATTTACAGACTGGTCCCATCAGAAAAGCAACCACAAACACTGTGTGCGTTGAGATTAGCAATACCTTAACAGTGGAGTCTCGTTCCCATCATAGGAAAGGACCTCTGAGAGTCATGTGACGTGCGTGTGGTTTCCACCCAGGGACTGCTGTTATACCACTGATTTCATGTGTATGTGATACCCCAAACGTAATATAACAAACTTGAGGCCAAGTTGACTTTATCTGTGGTCCACGTCGGGGCTTTAAGTTTAAAAAGATTCCAAAACCTGAGAAAATGTATCCAGTCACAGCAGTGCCTCCGCTGAAACCACGCGGAACGATTCCATTCCTGGTTTTAATACGAGCTTCATCCAGTTAGTCACAAGCTCAGGTGCGTCTGATTATTCCCATAGTAAAACCTGAAAGGGCTCAAAGTGATTTGTAATGGGAGCCTTGTTTCCATCCCAGAATACAGAACATGCAAATAATGATGGCTAATCATATCGACAAGCAGGTGTTTCAGTGCAGGAAGGATCTGTGGTTTTCAATCCAAGCAAAGGGTGTTATCTGGTAAGATTCGTGCTGCTCTCAGTCATTATTCTCAACCAGGGAGACGCGTCAGACTTTATAGTAAAACATTGTTAAGGAGGGGTGAAGCAAGGTTGAGAAGCACTGTTTTAAGAGAAGGAGCGCACACACAAGCTATCACTCAGTTAACGACCTTGAACCATGTTTCCAATTCTGCTGGGCTGGGTTACTGGACAGCTGCTGTGAACAACTCGCTTCACCACCTTAGCAACTTTGACAAGATTGCCTTGAGTACAAATAAAATAAATAAATAAAAAGTTAAAAATGTAATTTGTTTGGCAAGTTAAAGACACATTTATATTATTGTTTTAATCAATCTTTTATACTTTTTTTTTTTTGCAGGATCCTGAAAATATAATACTGTTCTACATTCTAAAAATGTGTTTAAATCCAATCTGCTTGCTTGTAAGGAATGTGTTGAATATTATAAAATCGAGCGCGAAAAGGACTTGCTTGATATCCTCGTTGGGCATGTTTGCTGTATTATTGTATCTGTTTGCTTTTAAACTCCAGAAGTTCATCTGTAACTACACCACTCAATCGCAGGATGTGTAGAAACAGAAGAATAAACGAGTACAACTCTGTGTCTTGATCAATGCCTATTCCAGTAGCTGTTCTGCCTAAATTGAACATGTTTATTGTTAGAATTTCTACATCTTCAACTTAATTGTAATACACTATTGTAATAGTGTTCTATAAGTACAGTATTGAGTGTGTCTTATATTAAATATAATAGTAGTAGTAGTATTATAGCTGATCGTGGATTATTGCCCACATCAGCAATAACGAGCCATGATGTTGTACGGAACACAAAAGCCAGAGTATTTGTATTTTATTTTTATTTCCGACAGTAATCCGAGGACATACCCCTGATCTCAAACGCGAGTGCATTGGAACTGATATGGTGAAAATACCTCTGAAACAGACTTCAGAAGTTTAAGTGTAAAAAGTTGTCAGGATGTTAACAAAAAGAAAAATTACATGCATGTTATTTAAACAGTTGTAGCAACACGTGGGGAGATATAATGCTATATGTTTTTCAGAAACCCGCTACTTGATCTTTAAAAATTATTTTTCAAAGTGAAGATGAAGTTAATTTGAACCACAAGAGGGCAGTGTACCATTTAGACATTTTATATTTATATATATATATATATATATATATATAATTCATTAAGTGTTCATCTAAGAAAACTCTTACATTAGAATAAAAGAAAAACAAATCTAATCCTCCACCTCTCAAATTGCATTATATTTTGTGAAAAGTAACCCATACCCAGAAACCAGTACACCCCAGTAAAACAAGGCATACAGTGATCATCTGCCCCAATATCCCGCCTGTACCAAGTTTATATGATACTCATGAGAGTATTAACAGTATATCCAACCTCAAACCAGCAGAACGTGCAATCCCAATGAGGGGCTTGGTTACCTGAAAACTTCTTGCATGAGTGGAGACGTGAATTTGCAGATCTCAGAACTGTTAACCAGGCAGATGCAAGAATAACCAGCTTTCTACAGGTCAACCTGTTCAGTTATATCTAAATGCAAAACCACTCACTGCTGCTTCTCATCAGAGTGGAATGAAAAGCTTCAACAGCAGCAGAAATAAGCAGCAGGTAGCTCTGCCCCTTTTGCATCCGATTCATACCCCCCCCCTCTCCGGCTCCCTGATTGATCCCCTTACAGCTGCTCACCTATTCTGGGGGTCTGCTGCCTCGTCCAGTTGGTGGCCCCTCACTACAAGTGTGTGTAAGGCGATTACTCCATGCACTCGACACGTAATCAATACAAATATTTCTATTGAAAATGCCTGTGCTTTTTTACTAAAACAGTGGAACAGAAGTGTGTCCCAATCTGCTATACCTCCAATTTAACACAGATAATGTGTTCATCCCAAAACACCAGCATTCTGCCACAGCCAATTCCTGAATTCCAGGATTATGGACTACAGTCCTTTCTAATTTACTTTAACCAAGAACTACTAAAAGCAGTTAAACTCAAAGCCGATATTCATGCTTCAGGTAGCTTCCTCTACAGTTTCACATAATGCTTGCAAGAAGCAAGATCCTGCTGCTTGTATTGGTGTCTCAGCAGACATCCGTAATAAAAACGTATCGTTCAGCAGGTGCTGTTCAGAGTACCATTAAATGAAACCAGAACAAGCTGTACAGTTGTGTTTACACAGGTTTATTTTCACATAAAACTAAAGACAGGTGTTGATAAAACCAACATTTACATTACATCAGAGCAGCAGAGTGATGGATTGGGGCGTTTCTTTTTTAAATATATAAAATCAGATCATCTCCTCCTCTTTGTAGTCATGGCAGCGGCTGGCTCCCCTCCTGCAGCAGAGCTGTGAGAGTCCTTGTGGTGGAGTTACTCTGTCAGACCCAGCTTCTTCTTCAGGGACTCGGGCATCTCGGGGGGAGGGGGGCGGGGCAGCCTGAAGTAGACCTTGACTGAGTCATAGATGAACCACTGCAGAGCAGTCAGGGTACCGATCATGATGATACGGGCAACGAGACCCTTCCAGACCCCTGGGAACACAGGTAGAGGAGTATTACACTATAGAAGAATAAGACGTGTTCAACAAGGCGCATCTAACTTCCAAAAAACATATATATATTTTTTAATTAAGTTTTAGCTATGCAGTGGGTTTTAACCCTTTGCGGTCCATTGTCGGACTGGGTCCGACATTGCAATTATTCCCACCAGGTCCTTTGTCGGACCCTGTCCGACATCATTTTAAAAACGCAAAAAAGTCGGTTTTTCAACGGAAAAAGCCGAGAAAACCATTCAATGGCCGAGTGGGAACGAAAGGAGCCGAGACAAGCCGATAAAAAGAAAAAAAAAAAAAAAGGCGTATCTCATGAATAGCCATAGTACCCCATTGGCATCAGATGGGGCGGTCGTATGGAAACAAGCTGGAAGTACAGTATCAGCGCACAGACTATCACGGACATTTGCAGAGTTTTTTTGAGATGTTATAGTAATAAAATAATGACTTGGATTGCATTATTGAGGAGTTTGGTGATAAAACGAGTCATCAGGAGACGATTGATCGGTATGTACGACTATTATTATTATTTTTTATTTGGTAGCATATGTGAAAGCGATAGCAAACGAAAGGGTGGGCGGGGCTGGAGATCCCTAGTGAGTGCTTTGTTGATATGCAGGGCCATTTAAACCCGTTTGACTGTGAAAAAAATACTTTTAAACAGCGCTCTAAAATTAACTGCGCGTGTAAAATTAATTAGACCTGGCGAGCCTGACGCAGAATTAATAAATGGACCGCAAAGGGTTAAAGAAGAAAAAAACAAGCAACACTTCTATACATTTTTTTTTAAGCAATGTTCTAGATACCGAAAAGTTATTTAATTTGACCTTTGTTAAAGCCAACCATGTATTCCTTATGAATAAGGTTTAGACCTCCCATATTACACTGCATTCCAGTTACTTTGATCTCCAACAGATTTGCAGTTTTGCAGGGAGTCGCTTACCTTTGGGTCCAAGTCTCTTTAGCACCTGGAAGGCAGTGCTACCCTTCTCCTTATTCAGCACAGACACAACAGAGTCGGCAGGGTGAGATACGATAGCGCAGAACACACCAGCTACAAGAAAGCACACACACATACAATCAGTACTGGCAGAGTGCAGACAGGAGGGTTCACGTCCGCTCTTCAGACTGGTATTCCTCTTCATACCCTTCACTTTTATGAGACTATGGTTGACGCATTAATCAAGGCAGAGTTCATCTTCATGGCTTCTGTGTTTGTTCAGAAGCATCACAAACATTAGGACTAAAACTATAGAAAAATAAAGACTGTCCACACACCAGCCTGGCTCTGCTGGTGAGAGACAGTCTGCAGCGAGACAGACTGTTGTCCAACAGAACACGAATGGCTGGCGTGCAGGTGTGTTGCTCTCACACGCCAATGACTCAAGCACCTCCGACTGTACAACCTGGAAAGTTGCTGGATGCTTCCTGGCTGGAACTGCAGGACTCACAGGGAGAAGTGCAGAACTCAACTCAGGGACACATCCCGTAGGTGGATCTAAGGGAGCGTGTGCAAACTACTACACTGGATCTGAACTGAATCTTCGCTAACTGAAGGGGTTGGTAGAACAAAACCCTAACCCCCACCTTACAGAAGATTCTTTCTCACCTTCATCTCAGAGTTACAGTTAAGGTCTAACATTTCACTTCACTGCTCCCTGTACATGTATAAAATGTACAGCAGTCTATGATTTTCCTATTCTTTGAAGTCTCATACAACCTCCCCCCCCCCCCCCTCCACACACATCCACGAATGAATACTGAAACGCTGGCACGGCACACTGGAGGATAGGATCCTGCTAAACTTACCAATATAACCAGCAACAAATGTGACAACAAGCTGTTCTGCCTTGCTGCACTCACTACGGGGCTTGGGAACCACATGTTTGTACAGGGCTTCAACTGTGCGTTCAAAGCAAGCAAACTTCATCATGGTGTATGGGATCTGCCTCATCCACAGGGGGACAACACCCTTGTAGAATCTACAGGAGAAAAAAATGCCAACAGGTTGAACAGCCACATTAAGCACACTCCCCACCCACCCCAGACAACTGACCATTACAATTCAGGACACTTGGGGGTCTTTACAACTATAAATAGTCACTGAGAAACACACTGGATAGTTAACTCTTTGCACACTACATGACAAGACATAAGCTTAATTTTAAATATTTAATCTTCATGGCTTCTGTGTTCATTCAGAAGCATCAGAAAATTGGGACTAAAACAAAAAAAAGACTGTCCACACACCAGCCTGGCTCTGTTGGTGAGAGACAGTCTGCAGCGAGACAGACTGTTGTCCAACAGAACATGAATGGCTGGCGTGCAGGTGTGTTGCTCTCACACGCCAATGACTCAAGCACCTCCGACTGTACAACCTGGAAAGTTGCTGGATGCTTCTTGGCTGGAACTGCAGGACTCACAGGGAGAAGAGCAGAACTCAACTCAGGGACACATCCCGTAGGTGGATCTAAGGGAGCGTGTACAATTTATTTATATATAACATAGTTCAATGAATACTTACGCCCAGATACCTTCCTCTGCATACATTTTTGGAACAGCCTGCCTCAGAGTGTTGGCATACCCAGGCTGGGTCTGAATACGGACCTTAGCAGCTTCCATGGGAGCCAGAGCAATATCTGCAAAGAACTCTGCACTGGCAGAAGCAGCCAGGTATAAGGAGGTCCTCCACATGTAGCTATTTTCCTAAAAAGAGTGAAGAGAAAACACTACAATTTTGGTAATTGAAAATAATCTTAAACACATTACAAGCCCAACTTAAGCATAAACACCTTTACAAAAAAGTATATAAACAAACATAGAAGTAAGTATTAGACCAGACCTACAGACAGATAACACCACATAACACCCGTTTCTAATATCAAGAACTAGCACTAAATGTTGTAACAGTACCACAATTGGATAAGAGCTTCACTAGACATAAGAAACGCAACTGTGCCACTCTTAGGCACAGACAGAGAGACAGGCACCCCTTTATATTCCTCCAAGTACATTTTGGTATTGGAATTTGAGTTTTAGATGGTAGAGATGGAAACAGGTAGACCACACAGCATTCAACCAAGTTCAGTATCTGACACCAACCTACCTCTCCCAGAAAATCTCCATACACGTTCTTGAACACCTCGTAAAACCCAAACTTGCAGAGCCCCTGCATGGAGTATCCAATAAACGTGGGAGCCCAGCCCCGGGCAAGCCCTCGCATGCCATCTTCTTTGATTGTGATGGAGAAGCCTTTGAAGATGTTCTTGTACTTATCAGGGCTCACCTGCATGGCAAGGACATTGGCATGTCAAAATGGATTGAGCATGAAGTGATCCGCAGCTTCAGAAACACTCGTCCATACATTACAAGGTAAATAATGTGCTGTAAAATAAACTTCAGGCTTTGATGCTTTTTAACACAGCAAAATTAGTCACAACATGTAATTAGTATAGTTTAAAACTATGCAACTGGTTATTTTATAAAGCAAAGAATAATAAAATATGCATTTGTGGAATGTAGATACTTTCAGCAAAATCTACTGAAATATCATTAAAAAATAAACCGCATCCTTCCTTTCAAAAAGGCATAAACATCCAAGTTCAACTACACTGAGCATCAAAAGAAACTTCACCATTATAACATTCATTTTCTCACAAAAATAAGGTATATAAATGATACGCTTCAGTGACTATGACTGAAGCATATGCACATAATCACCTAATTAGTGAGACAGCTGATTGGACACTGGATATGGAGTGATTTCAGCTGTTGAATAAAAGCAATAAACAAAATCACAGAAAAAAATAAAATATGTCACATCTGTCAAGAGAGCAGCGCCTTCGTGCAATTGGTATGTTGGAGGCTGGACGAGGGCAGCGTGCTGTGGCTCGCTGTCTTCGGGGCTCACAGCCAGTAATTTCAAACCTGGTGAGACGGTATAACCAGACACACTCTGTCAATGACAGGCCATGAACTGGGAGACCAAGTCACAACACCTGCCCAAGAGCGACAGATCATTTTGCAGCCTCTTCGTGACGTCAACTGTTAATCAGCACAATAAAAGGTCACTGTACCTGCTCTAAAACAGTTATTTTTCAATCACACCTAGTGAATTTTATCCAAATAGAAGTGACACGTTTTTTTTGATGCTCAGTATAAACATTTCCGTTGTTTGCAAGCTAAGGCCGCCACTCCTGGTTGTTGGCATGGAAATAGTTCAATACAGCTCACATGCTCGTGGGCTGCAAACAGTGATTTTAAAACAGTGTCAGTACAGGCCTGCTGTAAACAACGTTTCAATACAGCATAACAATTCCAAATACAAACCTGGAGGCGGCATTTCACCAAATCCAGGGGCACAACAGCCGTGTGCGTGATTCCACAACTCAGGATACCACCAAAACCACACAGTGCATAGTATTTTGAAGAGCCAAATTCACAGCTTACTCCGTCTAAAGCAACACAAAGCACACACCATGCTGTATATATATATATATATATATATATATATATATATATATATATATATATATATATATATAAAACAATTAAACATGCTGTTTTAGGTGCTGATGGAGGGCACCAACACTACAATCTACACCGACAAGAGAAAAGTGTACATGTGTTGAATGTAGAGCTTCATTATGGGTTAATTAAATTCCTTTGGTAGCATATACAAAAAAATAATATATGAATATCCCACTGTGGGAATGACCAGGTACCCATTTCAAATGCATGAAGTCCTGTTTGAGTAACAGGCAGCGCTGTGCGACTCTCCCAGTCAGAGACGAGGTTACATCACGAATGCAGACGAGTGGTTAAGACGCCCAGCCTCCACTCTGTTACACACGTGTATGCAGGACCTTGGAGCTGCCCTTCATACTTACTGAAAGCGGCTCCTCCTGTGATAAACAGCTCACACAGCACGTCATGCTATTAGTAGATTTTTCAAAAAACGTGGATATACTTGATTGAAAAGGTTTAAAGTAAAAAACACAACATTTTATTCTTACACTCCTTAGCAGTTTATATGAGCCATGTCTCCCCCCTCCCCCCTGGTTACAGTGTCAGTTTTGACTGGGATTCACCCCACAAAGTCACTGGGTCACCACTGGTGGTCACTTAAATATTCTTGTTATGGAGAAGTTCTAAAAGGAGCTTTTCAGCACCTCGCTTAAACTATCAGTCTCACCAGAACATGTTGTAAACAGCCCCAATGATGGCAAGTATATCCACTCTTAGTATTATACATATAAAATCATGATTATGTTTGGTTTTGTTGCAAGACTGGTTCACACACATATGCACTGAAACAAACCTGAAGTCTGCATTTAACCAGGTCAAGGGGCACAACAGCTGTGTGTGTTGTGCCACAGCTAAGAATGCCACCCAGGCCACAAAGGGCATAATACTTATTTGAACCAAATGCACAGCTGTCTCCCTCTATGGAAAAACAAGAAAGGTAAGAAACTGACCATTTTTGCATTTAACAAGTGTGGGAACTGCATGTTGTACCATTTATATAAAAAATAAAAAAGTCAACATTTATAGGAATAAACACTGAAATCAGATTAAGTTTGTATTTCTGGGTCTTGCCAATAATCTAACGCAAAGGTTTACTAACTTAAATTACAAGAAAACTAAAGCTTTGGTTTTTAAAAAATGGCTTTGGGTACTTTGAGATCACCTTCACTTGCATGCCTTAGTAAATTGTTAAAGGCATGACTGTTGCCAATTAAAGTAACAAACATACAGCTGGTGCACCAGCAAGAATTGTGCAATATTGTGGTTTACTCCAAACACCCCATATCAAGTTAAAAAGGCTAAAACGACACAAGTTTAAATAATGTACATATTAATTTAATAACCCCAACATTCAAGCAATTCCCTGTTTAACTAAAGTGCTTAATGCAAGTCAAATGATACAGGCTCAGGCCAAATTGAAAACCGTATTCACATTAACAATGAACATATTGAGTCTGTAACCCTTTGTAAAGCATTTGTTTTCACATTGTAATCTGTTGCATTGAAGCGCAAGTAAAATAAAAAATAAAAAACTAGTACCAATAAAACGCAGGATGAAGTCCACAACTCTGACAGCCAATGAGAAGCTGGTTTGTTGGGGCCTTTAACAGGGTTTAGGGGTCACAGGATAGAGTCCATTTAAAAACCAAGGACTTGTCCTTCAGACTTTCAAGCCCTGCACGCTGACCTGACAGGTTACATGTCCTGCTTCAGAGTATCACACACACAGCAGCGCGCTGGCTGCGGCTCGTCCTTCAGCAGCAACATCCGCACGGAATGCGAAGCCTGTCCTTCACTGCCCTCCACGAGGAGGCCTGCAGGCCGCCCAAAACAAAAACCAAAAAAACAACCGGCCCGCGTACTCCCGCAAAATGGAGGAGGCCGGACTCCATCCGCGTTTCACTTCCTTTAATAAAATCTACACAGCTACGACCCAATACAGCCACAAGCGTGTAAAAACACGGTACAATTAATGAGAGGAGGGTAAAGCCGTCTCGGATGCATTGCTAGCTAACTGTACGTATTTGTACTAGTTATTAAAAAGCAGCAGGATGTAGCCGATATATCTGGATTTTAAAAAGAAGAATAAATAACGATTATAAAATATTAAGTTCAATGCCTTTGCCGTAAGATACCTACATTAATTTACTTTGACAGTTCTCTATCCAAGTCAAATTCAAGGGCAATGGAGTCTTAAACATTTACCCTCAACATAACCACAGTATATAATGGAAGACAGATTTGTAATTTAGAAAGTACAGCAAATCAATCAGAGAGGACACCAGCCCGCTTACCTGCCACTGCAGCTGCTGCGAGGCGGCGAGGCTGTGGAGGAGCAGCCGGGGTCTGGCTCGGATCTTCCAGCCGCTGCAGAGAGAAGAGCGGGGCGCTGAACGGGTTCGCCCGGCTCAGCTGAGTCAACGTGGTGGGATACATCTTCTGAGGGGGGCGGTCGTCTGCGGACAGACACAAAATCTACTTTAGGCAACGTAGAAGTTACGTGATTACAAGCAGCAAAGTTAAAGTTTAGGAAATGCGCCCTGCGCCATAGAAGATATAAATGTGTGCATGAATTCGTCTCTGCACAACTCTATACTAAACCGGCTCTCCTGCTAGCATATATACTGCTACCTAATCTAGAACAAATAAATACATGGAGCTACGAAACACCTCCACACAAAATCCCTTAAGATTCTTCTGCATTTCGTCAATTTTCCACCTTCATGTGATTGTTTTGAAATAAATAAATACATTTACCCTCAATCTGTCCGTGTCTATAAGATGGCGACTCCAGTTCACTGCCGGTGGCTTAGAAGAGAACGGACGTCCTCGCTGCTTGATTAGGTTGTACTTCTCTGACGTCACGGGGACTAACGTTTTCCATCAACGCCAATCACAGTGCAGAACACTTAAATAGGCGGGACTGAGTGGGTTTCAGACGGTTTTCCCGCAGTCTGATTGGCTGGATTGTAAAGTGACGTTCCAGAGAGCGAGCGAGCGAGTGAGAGAGCAAAAGCACTCAGGGCATTTCATTACATTAAGAGAAAACTTCATACAAAACTCCCAATTAAAATTTGGCTAAAATTTTTTGAAAGTGTCATCCAACTCATTGCCCTGTATGGCAGTGAAGTGTGGGGTCCGCTCACAGAGCAGGATTATACAAAATGGGACAAACACCCAACAGAAGCCCTGCATACAGAGTTCTACAAAAATATCCTACAAAGGAAAACTCCAAACAGTGCATGCAGGGCTGAATTAGGCCAACACCCACTATTGATTAATATTTAAAAAAAGAGCAATTAAATGTTGGCTTCATCTAAAACACAGCAACCCATCGAGCCTGGCCATGGAGAAGGGCCGACACAGGCAGACATGGCTGCCCAAAGGACAGGCTGCGTGCTCACTGTCAGCTCAATCAGGTCGAGACAGAGATACACTTTTTACTGCAGTGCACTAAATATAATAAAATAAGGGAAGCCTTCTTCCCAAAAATAGAACATCTCTGCACAGAATACCCAGACCTACCGGATGCAGAAAAACTCACCCCTCCTCTTAGGAGAGCAGACGAGCTGTGTAGAAGAGGTGCCTGTCACAGCCTGAGGGACAGAGAGTGAACACTGAGGCTCCTCACACAGGGAGGGAGGATAAAAGAGTATTCAGATAGTTGCTTTGACAATACTATGTATTGGTCATGCCAATAAAGCACTTTGAATTTGAAAGCGCAAGAGTGAGTGTGCATTCCTGAGAACGAAATGCAGAAAACCGAGATAGAACTTGGATTTTACTATAAATATGTTGGTAGACTTTCTTACTAGTCATTTACACATGGTCCGTTTGTCTGTTCTTGTAATTTGCTCCATTTGCTCCATGCAAGTGTTCTGGATCAGAGCTGTGTCTGTGTGTATTCAGAGCTCTCCCTGGCAGGGGGTCCTGTGTACAGCACATCACCAGAGCTGTGTCTGTGTGTATTCAGAGCTCTCCCTGGCAGGGGGTCCTGTGTACAGCACATCACCAGAGCTGTGTCTGTGTGTATTCAGAGCTCTCCCTGGCAGGGGGTCCTGTGTACAGCACATCACCAGAGCTGTGTCTGTGTGTATTCAGAGCTCTCCCTGGCAGGGGGTCCTGTGTACAGCACATCACCAGAGCTGTGTCTGTGTGTATTCAGAGCTCTCCCTGGCAGGGGGTCCTGTGTACAGCACATCACCAGGTCAGGTGAAACACCCTTGCAATGTACTTGTGCCAGCACCAGCCATCCCCTGCCAGTAGAAACCAAGCCATTCCAGGCCCAAGCACACGCTAGCCCAGGGGGTTTGTTTACTGATGCCCTCTTTTCTGTTTATCATCTGTCTGACAATAAACATACAGAGCCATCACAGTTGTGGAGCTGACTCTCGCTAGTACAAGCGTCCATGTCCGTGGAGACTTCTCTATGGCATTTTGTGGAACTCTTGCATCTGCACAGAACTGTTCCATTTTTATTCCTATTGAGTTCATCTTTAGATAGAGCCTTTCAGGCGGTACTTCGTCAAATGCCTTTTGAAAATCTAAGCAGATGATGTCATTCGCACTGTCCTTGTCCACTCTAGCAGTCACCTCCTGAAAGAAATCTAGTGAATTAGTTAAACAAGCTCTACCCTTCCTAAACACATGCTGGCTGTCTCCTATAATGTTACTACATAAATATTCCTCCATTGTGGTCCTTTATAGTTTCCATGATTTTACATCCGATTGATGTTAAGTATATAGGTCTGTAGTTCCCAGGGTCAAATTTATCTCCCTTTTTAAAAATAGGAACAACATTGCCAATGTCCCAGTCCAGATTACAATTAATATCATAATATTCCAGCTGTAGTAAGGGCAGAAACAGACTACAGAAGAAGGCATGTTTAATCAGGCACCTTTTTCAGTCCAGGTTCATTAATATTTGCCCATGCTAAAAAAAATAAAAAATAAAAGGCTTAATTATAGGGCATTAATAACTTAATTTCTATAATTTCTGCAGCATGTAGTCTCTACGCTACAGATCCAGGGTGCAATATCAAGCCTCTACCGAGACACTGTGCATTGGAATTTGAGAGATCTGATCAGATGACAATGGAAATGGCAATGGAAATGAGAATCTTTAAAACACCAACTTTAAGTGCTGCAAAGTTTCAGAGGGACAGGATGGTACGGTCTACTGTATATGGTGGTGTGTAATACAAATTAAAATACCTCACAACTGAGGAGCCAAAATGGTACAAACATTATAGAAAGGGGAGATGACATGCACAAAATGAATGGGGGGGGATTCTCCCATTCAAAAACAGGACAAGAACCCATTTTAGTTTGACATTTTATTTTTGATTTCTACAACAAGGTCTGTGGCTAAAGTATTTCAACTGCTGCATATAAAGTCATGTACAAAAGGTTTACCCTCCCCCTGGCCAAATATTCTACCCAGACCCCAGCCCCCTCCCACAGGAGTGAAAACAAATCAAATCCTGCAATACACTGTAAGGAAACTTTCATGGTTATTATTATTACTTGTAATTGTAAAGCATATAAGCCAGCTGTTTCACATTAATTACACTACAGTTTACTGCCATCAATTCCTTTACATGTTTTATTTCATTAGTAAACATTTCATTTTTTTTAATTATTATTATTTTTTTAAAAGACTCGCATTAGAAAAATACCATAGTTTACAAAAAAAAAATCCTCCCAGATAAATTGTTAAAAACCGGTCCTACTTCAATATGGCATGAATGTCCAGATCAGAAGTCCAAGAATATTAGTAGCCTGATTTCTTTTGTCGTAGTCGTTTAGTTTTCACCTTCTTAAATGTTTGTTTTCTTTTATTTCTTCCTTTAAAAATAAAAACTCTCTCCTGGCAGACAAAAAGAAAGAAAACAAGAGACACACCAACGGACACCAGCTTGTGGACATGCACGTTCTCAACTTTTTACTTTAACTATTCTGAACAACCCTGATGTTACTATTACTACTATAAAAAGGGACAAATTATTATTTTCTTTTTTTAAATCCTCAGTTTACCACTTAGGACAGCGCACATGTAAATATATTTGGTAATTCCCCAGAGGCCAGTCAACACTTTAAAACACACCTTTAGACTGGTTAACTTTTCCAGCACTGCAGACCTACACAGGTATTTGCATGATGCCTGCACTCAGAACTGCAGAGCTGTATAGAGAGCTTTGTAAGATACCTGCACTCAGAACTGCAGAGCTGTATAGAGAGCTTTCTAAGATACCTGCACTCAGAACTGCAGAGCTGTATAGAGGGCTTTGTAAGATACCTGCACGCAGAACTGCAACCCGTTCTAATAGTACCAGAAAGAGAATGAAAGAGCACACTAGTACACCAATTCTCAGCAACATCCTAACAAGTATATCTGTGTCACTGAAACTTTCATTGGTTATCCTAGTGTAGGCTTTCTGTAGCGTTGCTTTGTGCTGAAGGAGTTGAACAGTGTCTGAACATGGGAGAGGTCCCAGCATAGATAGTCACAGCTACAAGAAACCTGATCAAACGTAATATAAAATATAAAAGAAAAAAAATTCACTATACCAGCCCAGTTTATTTTTTATTTTAGAAATGAAGGGAAAAGTATTGTAACTTTCCAAGACTAGACCAAGAAAATAAAACATTAATAAAAATATTAGAAGATTAGCCCTTCCTCTTTATGAGCTGAGAATGTAAGAGATTGATTGCTCAACCCGACTAATCAAACACCGGTTGCTGCGATTGCAAAGTCATTAGGACCTGTTGTGTTCCAAACAATAAAACACAGATACAAAGTTACTTCAGGATCACTTACTGTCTCACTCAGTATTTTACCCCCTGAAAAACAGATCTTTGCTTGTACAAGAAAGCTTTCTTGGTCGAGTCAAAAGGATGACGCATTTAGAAGACCAGGATGACTAGGCAGATTCCAGTGCATTGGACCGGTTTCTATCTGACTTCACAGTTTGGGATGAGGCACATTGAACAACCCCATGAAAAAGCTCAGGAACAGAAATACGACTCCTATTGCAACGCAGTTTCACTCATTCCAGGTTATAATATGAGCTTGATTAGTCAGTGTATCGGGAACAAGCTCAGACGTGTTATTAGACCATCAGTAAAATCCGGACTGGATCCAACTGCTATGCAATAGGAGTCTCATTTCCATCCCTGCAGTCTCATAAGAGACGCACGGTAAATCAGTAAGTTGCAGAACTGCCATTCTGACCCAGGAGGCCTCCAGGCTCTAGCCACTGGGCTACACACTAGCCTGTCTGTGTGATCACTGGAAGCTACTGACCATTTCCACAAGGGTGCTTACAATGTGAAATTACTGAGGTACCAGTTACCGGACTACTGACTCTCAGCATAGCTGTAAAAATAAAAATAAATCAGAAACCGTAAAACAAAAAAAGTATCAGATCACGATAAACCAGCTTCTGGTATGTAGAGAAGGACGGCAGGGAGAGGAGTGGATTGAGCAGGGCACAGGAGTCTCACTGGTCCTCGTCCTTGGGAGTAGAGGCAGCAGGGGCAGCGGCAGGGGCGTCCTGGGTGAAGGGGTTCATGTGGTTGGTCTCCATGGCTTGGTAGATGAAAAAGAGGAAGCCGGCGACCAGGGAGAGCAGGAGTAGCTGGATCCAGACGGGGAAAGAACGGCGCGACGCTGCGGAACCACCGACGGAGGAGGAGGAGGAGGACGAGTTGGTCTTGGCTGTAGTGAAAGCAGGGCTGGCTGGTTTGAAGGACTCTGTCCTCAGGTCGGAGCGGTAGCTGGTCTGGGAGCGGAGCAGCAGCGAGTCGTCCAGCCGGAACAAACTACTGTCCAGGGGGCGTCCCGCGGCACCGCGGATCGGCCTGCGACAGGTAGCGCTGTGGAGGAGAGGGAGGGGGACATTCGAATACTCAAATTCAAACAAACACCATACGGCTTGAAATATATTCTGTGGCAACTATTATTATTATTATTATTATTATTTGTTTATTTAGCAGACGCCTTTATCCAAGGCGACTTACAGAGACTAGGGTGTGTGAACTATGCATCAGCTGCAGAGTCACTTACAATTACGTCTCACCCGAAAGACGGAGCACAAGGAGGTTAAGTGACTTGCTCAGGGTCACACAATGAGTCAGTGGCTGAGGTGGGATTTGAACCGGGGACCTCCTGGTTACCAGGCCTTTTCTTTAACCACTGGACCACACAGCCTACCACGTTCGTATCGGTTCATATAGCAGGATGTATAAATAACTCTAGATCAGAAACATATTATGCAATTGAAAACAGGTTTATTTATACAAAGGTTTATTTATACAAATATTCTTTTATTTATATACAGTACTGTGCAAAAGTTTTAGGCAGGTGTGAAAAAATGCTGTAAAGTAAGAATGCTTTCAAAAATAGGCATGTTAATAGATTATATTTATCAATTAACTAAATGCAAAGTGAGTGAACAGAAGAAAAATCTAAATCAAATCCATATTTGGTGTGACCACCCTTTGCCTTCAAAACAGCATCAATTCTTCTAGGTACAATTGCACAAAGTCAGGGATTTTGTAGGCATATAGTCAGGTGTATGATTAAACAATTATACCAAACAGGTGCTAATGATCATCAATTCAATATGTAGGTTGAAACACAATCATTAACTGAAACAGAAACAGTTGTGTAGGAGGAATAAAACTGGGTGAGGAACAGCCAAACTCAGCTAACAAGGTGAGGTTGCTGAAGACAGTTTACTGTCAAAAGTCATACACCATGGCAAGACTGAGCACAGCAACAAGACACAAGGTAGTTATACTGCATCAGCAAGGTCTCTCCCAGGCAGAAATTTCAAGGCAGACAGGGGTTTCCAGATGTGCTGTCCAAGCTCTTTTGAAGAAGCACAAAGAAACGGGCAGCGTTGAGGACCATAGACGCAGTGGTCGACCAAGGAAACTTACTGCAGCAGATGAAAGACACATCATGCTTACTTCCCTTCGCATGTCGGAAGATGTCCAGCAGTGCCATCAGCTCAGAAATGGCAGAAAACAGTGGGACCCTGGTACACCCATCTACTGTCCGGAGAAGTCTGGTCAGAAGTGGCCTTCATGGAAGACTTAGGCCAAAAAGCCATACCTCCGGCGTGGAAACAAGGCCAAGCGACTCAACTATGCACGAAAACACAGGAACTAGGGTGCAGAAAAATGGCAAAAGGTGCTCTGGACTGATGAGTCAAAATTTGAAATATTTGGCTGTAGCAGAAGGCAGTTTGTTCGCCGAAGGGCTGGAAAGCGTGCACGAATGAGTGTCTGCAGGCAACAGTGAAGCATGGTGGAGGTTCCTTGCAAGTTTGGGGCTGCATTTCTGTAAATGGAGTTGGGGATTTGGTCAGAATTAATGGTCTCCTCAATGCTGAGAAGTACAGGCAGATACTTATCCATCATGCAATACCATCAGGGAGGCATCTGATTGGCCCCAAATTTATTCTGCAGCATGACAACGACCCCAAACATACAGCGAAAGTCATTAAGAACTATCTTCAGCGTAAAGAAGAACAAGGAGTCCTGGAAGTGATGGTATGGCCCCCACAGAGCCCTGATCTCAACATCATCGAGTCTGTCTGGGATTACATGAAGAGAGAGAAGCAACTGAGGCTGCCTAAATCCACAGAAGAATTGTGGTTAGTTCTCCAAGCTGTTTGGGCCAACCTACCTGCCGAGTTCCTTCAAAAACTGTGTGCAAGTGTACCTAGAAGAATTGATGCTTGATGCTGTTTTGAAGGCAAAGGGTGGTCACACCAAATATGGATTTGATTTAGATTTTTCTTCTGTTCACTCACTTTGCATTTTGTTAATTGATAAATATAATCTATTAACATGTCTATTTTTGAAAGCATTCTTACTTTACAGCATTTTTTCACACCTGCCTAAAACTTTTGCACAGTACTGTATATATATTTTTTAAGAATATTTGAAAAATTCGAAACATACGCTCGTCCCAGCTCTATAAAGCAGCAGAGCAATTAGGGTACATGCGATGGCTTTAAGGACCGATCATGTATGTTGTGAAATAGGATCAAATAATGGATTGCTTGTAATACAGAGTGACTGTGAGAATTACAACCTGGCACATACAAAAATATAAATAAAAAAAAGTAATAGTATACTGTATGTCTGTCAAGATCTACTGCAATTGTTACAATGATATGTTTAAATACCACATCTGTGCTTCTCATTTATTTCACTACTTCATTTTTACTGTGTTTTAAAATCAATGTATTTACTGCAGAACTCTCTGCAACGCCTCTATTATTCAATATATAAAGCTTTAATGAGTTGTGGTGGAGATTTGACAGAGTGACACCCTGGACATGTGCAGAACAGGCATCTGTCTGCAAGGAGAACTGACCTGATTCCAGTCGGCGTTGCCACTTGGTTGGGAAACATCTCCTTGAGAATGTCCCTCTCCTGGGTCTGCTCGACATAGTCCCCTCCTGCTGCCCGTCCCTCCACCTGCAGGGAAGAGTCAGACAGCTCAGCAGGGTGCGTGTGAGCGCGCAGCCCCAAAGTAAGCACTCCCCCTCACAGACCCTGCAGTGCTCAAGAGTACAGAACCATTTACCCAAGCAGCTTTCCCAGGTCAACGTGTGGGTTTGGAGGAAAGAGAGTTGGGTTAGGTAAGGTCATGCAAAGCCAGGAATGCTCTCAAAATAAATAGTCATGGATCTAGCACGAATGATAATAATAATAATAATAATAATAATAATAATAATAATAATAACAACAATAACAACAACAAAGCTGTGGTTGCAAATACAGTCCCGATAACGGCATTCTCCTGCCACGGTCTCTGTTGTTGGTGGAGTGGTGACAACACGGGTGAAATCTGTGTTGAAGAAAGCCAGTAACCCACACGCAGCCCTCTGCATGCACCAGTGCCCGTAAGAGAAGACGACACTTTCCTGGGGTTTGACCGGTTTCAGGAAATCACAGATTTTTTGCTGCTTGGTTTTCTGCTTGGGGGCGTCGGTGGCATCTTCAGCCATCGGCTCCAGCATATCCTCCTGGAGAGGAGAACGCACTGCTCAGCCCCCCTGCTCACCAGCCCTGCCTGCCACGGCAAACTGTTAATCCCCTATACAGCAGCACTTCTCAGCACTCAAGAGTGCTCAACAGGGGCAACAATGTTCAGGTCTCAAACATGGGCAGCCCTTTCAGCTTGCATGCACGATTCACAGGTGCTATACCCAATGTTGGAGCTATATTGTACTGTACATTGCAGAGTGATTCTAAAAAGAACAAAGAAAACGACAAGGCCACTTTGTGCTGTTGTTGGTAAAAACTGCAGAGCAAAATAATCTGCAACAAGCGAAAGGTAACAAGATTGCGAGACCACCAAAGAAGGTGGCAATAATAAACCACCCCTGCCACAGCTTCTAAATTAGAGCCATCAGTGATGCGAAAAAGTAGACAACCATGACAAGCCACAGTAAACCCTCCATTTCCCAAGATTCAGTCTCAATAACTCGGTTTGATCTGTGTAAGACGGTAAAGTGTGCCGGCTGTTATACTCACTCAGAGTAAAGTGTGCCGGCTCTGTTATACTCACTCACAGTAAAGTGTGCGGCTCTGTTATACTCACTCACAGTAAAGTGTGCCGGCTCTGTTCTACTCACTCAGAGTAAAGTGTGCCGGCTCTGTTATACACACTCAGAGTAAAGTGTGCCGGCTCTGTTATACACACTCAGAGTAAAGTGTGCCGGCTCTGTTCTACTCACTCACGGTAAAGTGTGCCGGCTCTGTTCTACTCACTCACGGTAAAGTGTGCCGGCTCTGTTCTACTCACTCACGGTAACGTGTGCCGGCTCTGTTCTACTCACTCACGGTAACGTGTGCCGGCTCTGTTCTACTCACTCACGGTAACGTGTGCCGGCTCTGTTCTACTCACTCACGTAACGTGTGCGGCTCTGTTCTACTCACTCACGGTAACGTGTGCGGCTCTGTTCTACTCACTCACGCGTAAAGTGTGCGGCTCTGTTCTACTCACTCACGGTAAAGTGTGCGGCTCTGTTCTACTCACTCCACGGTAAAGTGTGCGGCTCTGTTCTACTCACTCACGGTAAAGTGTGCCGGCTCTGTTCTACTCACTCAGAGTAAAGTGTGCCGGCTCTGTTATACTCACTCACCGGGTGCTGATAAAAGAGCAACATGAAGCCTTTTCACAGGGACACTTCTCTGGAAGGATGGGGTACCTTTATTTCCTATAGGAACAGGTCTTCCACAGCAGCAGTGGAAGTGGCCGAGTGATTTTATAAGCATGCGGTATGTTTAAAGCTCAATACGCATGTAATAAAACCTTTGCTGTTTAATTAATAGTGCCCTTGCCTTTGTGATCTTTACAAGGACTGTGCGAGGTTTTAGATGGCATTTCAACAAATTCCTTAGTTGTTTCTGTAATCATGTTCTTTTATTTTAAATATCCACATATTGTACAGTGGCAACAAAATTACTGTCACCACAAGTTTCATAGCCATAGTTCAATTTATATTATAGCGTTAGTACGGTATATGAAATGGAGTACAAAATAAATCTAACTAGTTACCTTAAAAAGAAAACAAAAACATCTGGTCAATATTACGTTACATGGCTTATAAGAATCCAAAAATATAAAAACTGTATAAAAAGCCTGGATTTAAAACGTAGGGTAACTGCATGAATCACTTCATGGTGAACTGTATGCTACAGAAACAGGTGATAATGTCAGGCCTCTCATCAATAGCTTGTGGGTCACCATGGAAAGCCTCCCCCTATCTCAAAGAGGAAATTAGAGTCTGACACTACCACCTGGAAAGGTAAACTTAGGCAAAACTGAAAACGGGATATACTGGGGTATACCCCACAGAATAATCATAAAAAAGGCAAAGGAGCTGATGTAGGCTGCTGTACTGGTGCATGCTTGCTCGTGGCTATGAGGGTGATTGAAGCGCAGTGCTGCCGGTGTTCAAGCAGACAAGTCACCTCCAGCAGGGCAGTGTCCAGCAGGGCCACAGGCGCAGGACGAGGGATCCTTGTCTGCCTGGCAGGGGGAGTCTCTGTGGTGTCACGCCAACCTTCCTCCTCACTCTCCTGCAAATGAAACTCCAATACTTCACGACTGCATAGGAATGGCCATGAAAGGGGCGAGCTGGGCAGACCCAACACAAAGTGGGCAACACCACTGGTTTTGAAGTTTACATTTAAAAACAAAATTACATTGACACAAAACAAGGAAACAAACCCAAAACTACCGTGACCCAGTAAGCCCGCTACATTAGCCCAGGTAGACATTATTTTTAGTCATCAAACCTAACTAGCTTTTTTTTTTTTTTTTACTGTGCACGTGGGTTCAGTCTTGCATTTCCACATGTGGACATTGTGAAGCTTCAGGACAAGTTTAAATTTAGATTTTTTAACTATACAAAGATAAGAAAATCCAAAGCTTAGTTGTCTTAGCAGGCATATCTTCACACTGTCTTTTCTAGGGCTCTAGGAATAACGAGTTCCCCTGCCTCGCCTGCATTTTAAACCAACATGTGCAAGAGGTAGTCACCAAAACCAACACTTGGAAAGCTACTGTTCAAATTATAAATACAAATGAGAAAATCAATGAAATAAGATAGAATAATAAACACAGCTGTCCTGCTCACCCTCCTACATGCATGTGTATAAATGTAAGACTGAACCGGATAGCATTGATAAGGGTAGATAACATTTGTATGAAATGTGTAATAACGACAAGGTTAAGCGACAGGTGTATAACACTGCAGCGTGAGTTTACTTTGTGGTGTGCGCTCAGTTTCCTTGGTGTCCCGCGGCTGCTTTCATTAGGGGGCTGGATGGGTTGTGGTTGAATCTGGGGGAGCTCATTGGATCCAAGGCCCTTACTGACATCACGCACTCGTCTCACTACTAGGGGTTCTGGGATCTCCTGTGTGGGGAGGGGGAGAACACAAACAGGGGTGTCAGAATGGGTGAATCGGGGGGGGAGCAGCAACAAAGGCATGAAACTTATTCTTTAGCAACTCATCTTTTCCACACTTCATTGTCGCTTTGGCACCCTGTTTTATTGAGGCCCGTTGACACTACAAGTCTGACAGGGGTACAGTGCGCACCCTTCCCATTCTCTTTGTGTGTTACAGGCAATAGCAGAAGTCCTATACCCTGTAACACAGGATTTAGAGATTCAGCTAACGTGAAACAGGATCAATCATTTCTCATCACCACCACCAGAATTAATATTTACTTCTACTCTGGTCTTCCTGGTGGATCGTGGTGAGTCGCTGACTTTGCCCCCCAGAAGAGCCCCTCGTTTGGGGGTCCCGGGGTCCCTACTCTCCCTGGCTAGGGTCTCGGGTGCAGAGAGCTCAGACAGGTCCTGGGACGGGAAGAAGGAGGTTAGGTAGTTACACTTCAGCACAAGCAGTTGCCAGTACTCAATAAACAGGCAAGTACATATTCACAACACTCTCTAACCATCACCCTCCATAAACACCCTGTGAGTGTGCAGTGGACATACTAAATAAGCCATTTCACACACAACCAACAATACAGGGTCCAGGAACAACTGCAATATAACACACCAGTAAAGCTTAATAACCAAATCAATGGCATAAGCTTTTCAAAAGATTGCTCTGCTTGTGGGGCAGAGACAGATGGGTCTACTCAGCAAAATCTCCTAGAGAAACTCCAGCACAGTTATACTTCTGCTCTGATGTTAGGAGGCATGGCTTTCCCTAGCATTATTTTCTCTTTAATACTTATTGAAATGGCTAGTGCCTACAGTACTAGGGGTGTTCATGCTTCTCGCAGCTACATTCACCCAGTACTGTATCCGGTCTCTTTTTTTATTATTTGAACCGTTAGCTCTATAACACAATTCCTGAAGTTTTTTCAAGTTAGTGTCCTACATTGCGCTTCCCATTTGCAAATTCAGTCAACAATCAACAAGCGCCTAAGTGTAAACAGTACTTGTGAAGTTTTCTGACGTCAGTGTACATGCTTAAAAATACTTGCAAACCTGGCCACTCTACTACATCGTGCCAACTACAAGGGAAGAAAGAGACTACCAAAGACACTAGAACAGGACAGTTGTGGTCATGGACCAATTGACTGTACATCACCACAGTGCTTTTCATTCAAACACATTTCACAGATATGTGACGGACCGACAAACACGCCCCTTTCAAAGAATACAGCGCCCCCGTGTGGTGCAGTCTAGAGTAGAGAGGTGCGGGAGCGTGCCAAGGAAAGTGTTTACAGTGTCGTCGCTGCCCGGCACAGCCTGGTCCTGCTGCACTGCTCTGCTCCTTCTCTTCACATTGAGGAACCCCACTGCAGAGACAGCCTCCTCCTCCTCCTCCTGCTCTACACTCTGCACACAAAACACAGCAGCTACTCAACACACACACACACACACACACACGCACGCAGCAAGGAGATCCACAACAAGGATGCATTTTAAAATAATACAAACATTAAAATAAATAAATACATCTTTCTGGAGCTCCAGTTATTACAGTTTCCAATTCAACAAATAAGCTGAAATGATTATGGGCTCGAAACACCAAAATTCATCCACAGGTGGCAGTATTGCAACCTTCTGCATCTGTAAAACCAGCTAGCACATCTTTTAGCTCCAGCGCCCTCCTACTCTGGACTTCCAAGTTATATCCGGAGCACACTCACAGACACTCCTCACTACAGGCCCAGACTTAAAGTTAGAATTATTATTATTTTAGCATTACGCTTTGCTTAGATAGATTGGATCTTCATTAACCTAATTTACAGTCAAGAGTCCTGGGATGGCCCTGAAGCATGGTATATAAAATAAAATGATGTATAGTACAGTAAGGGCTGCTCCTTCAACTCCTCTGGTAAGAGTCCTATCCTGCAATGGCAGTGGGGCAGGCGTTGCCCAGTCTGGGATGAGTGCAGAAGCTGAATAAGCCCTGGAAAATGGTTTCCCCTACAGCCTCTGAGCGCAGCTGGTGTTTGACAGGGGGTGTTATCTGCTGCTGCAATTTCTAAAAGGGTTATAAGTGGGATTAGCATCATCTTAAAGATCATGTGCATATTCAACTGGCAGCCGAGAGAAAGGGTTAACTGTATAATTCCTCTCTACTGTTTATTTTGATGGGGGATCATGGGAGCCCCTCCCTCCTCCAAAAACGTGAAGAAAAAAACAAACAAAGTTACTATGGAAGCTTTACCTTTAATAGAACAAACAGAGAATATTTATCCAAAAATGAACTTGTCACCATTTTTTTTTTTTTTCCTCTGTATGTTGTTCAGTGTTTGAGATGGTATCACTACAATCCTATTGCATGCCCATGCGCTCACACTACACATGGCCTGATCCTTCGTGCTATTGTTTGTGTTGTACTCCTTGCTGTATTCTTTCAGGTGCTGTGCAGACTCACCCTGCTCTGCTCAAGCCGGCGTGTGCGCAGGCTGGCCGGGGGCTTTGCTTTGCTCTTCAGCGGCTCTCGCTTCTCCAGCACTGGCTTGGGCATCTCCTCTGTAAAGAAAGGTTCAGTTTCATTTGTTAACGTTTAAACTTCAGAAAGAAATTTTTTTTTTTTTTCAATAAATTTGGAAAATCTGCAATTTTTTTTTTCTTGTTTTCTCCCCAATTTTTTTAAAATGTTCAATTATTTTTTATTTCAACCTGGCTCATCGCTGCCACCCCTGCGCTGACTTGCGAGAGACTAAGATGGACACACGTCATCCGAAACGTGTGCCGTCAGCCGTTCACTGCTTTTCACTCTGTGGGCCCACCATGCGGCCATCTCAGAGCTACAGCGTCGGAGGACCATGCAGCTCTGGGTAGCTTACAGGTAGGCCCAGAGGCGCCCGACCAGTCTACAGGGGTCGCTGGTGCACGGTGAGCCGAGGACACCCTGGCCGACCTAGGCCCTCCACCCCCCAGGGTGTCGCTCGCCCAATTGCGCGCCGCCCCTGGGAACTCTCGTCCATGGTCGGCAGTGGAATAGCCTGGCGGTCGTCGGTTCGAGTCCAGGCTATTGCAATGCCGACCGCGGAGTGCCTTTACCAGATGCACCACTCAGGAGCCTCCACTTCAGACACATTTGAAATGCGTTGTGCAACAAAGAAGAAACCCTGCAACACATCCTGTGTAATGTGATATTTTGGCAATCACAACGGTTTCCAGTAGTCTTCCGTACCTCAAAATCAGAACACAAAACCTGAGCAGGATCCACTCTTGCTCTTAGTCCTATTTATGCATACCTAAACAGCTTGTCTTTTAACTTGCTGAGCACCACGTTATTGATAAGGGAATTATGACGAGCTGGTTCAGAGGCACATAGTAAATGCATGCGTCTTCAAACAGAGAAGGTACTGGTGGTTTTGGACATTCAGAAGTGCCAAATATTATTAATAATAACTATAAATAAAATAAAATGCTGCACAATCTGCAACGACCTCTAACAGTCCTGTGTAATGCAATGCAGGTTAATCTAAAATGGGGGAGCAATGCACTAGTGTGTATTCGGTTTCAGTGGACTGTGGTCGGTATGTTAATATTCCTGTCCTGCTCCCCGCAGAGGTGTACCTTGCTCCTTGTCACTGTACTGGTCGGAGTCTGTGTTGCCGTTCTGGTTGCTGTCTGCAGTGGGGGCCGGAGCTGGAGGGATTGGCTGTGACTCCAGGGGGCCCTCGTCCAGCAGCTTCTGCAGCTTCTTTTCATATAGCTTCCTGGTGGACGCTACGAGAGACATCAGCTTTTATTCATTCATTTCACTGTAAACGTTACCCAAAGTGCATCAGGTCCATCGCTTTACAGGTCTCACATTTTACTAACACCATTATTGTGAATGTGTGTTGGATTTTTTATTATTTTTTTGTTGATCTCATGGATCTCCAACACTAGAAAGGGAGAGACAGCGATTATACTGCACGTGTTAAGAGTTAAAGCACTAGGCAATTACACTTGTAGGATTTGGATAGGACTATGCTTTGTGATGGTAGTCCTACAGTAATAGATGTTGCCCAGAGGTGGGCAAAGCCGACCCTTCCAGTTTAGGTCTTAGTTCCGACTATTAGCCTATTAAACGTGGGCTGGAATGGCCTTCCAGGACTGTAATTGGGTTGAAAGAGAGCTGTCATGCCATTATATAATTCTTAATTACTCATTAAACTGAAACCGGGTGAAAAGCGTTCTCCTGCTTGTCTCCACAACCGCACTGCAATTAATGTCTCGCCACCACATTCCAAGGCAGTGTTACCCTCAACACCCCTTCTTAAGAAACAGCACGTGGAAAAAGCTGAGAGTTCACATCCTTTACTACTGACCTGCACAGAACTCGAGTCACGTTCCACAAGTAGGGGGACTACTGCCCTTTCTACAGCTGCATCTCTCAAATGAGCTGCACTGCCAATGTCAGCTTACACCATTAATAAACTGACACAATTTCCCAGGAAATTACTTCTGCAAACTAATCACGGTTGATAAACGGATACATTGTTACTGCGTTTGTAGTTGGATACACCCGCCAAAATTCACTATAAATAAAATATAGCAAGTGCTGGTAACTTTCCATTTGACATAGCTGTCAGAGGACAGCAGCTGAAAGTCTTGATCTCTGTGAAAGGGACACTGAGAATTATCTAATTAATGCTTCAAAATACAGTAAGTCAGTTGGGAGTATAATGAACAAGCGAGATTAACGTAGATTTGCAATACAACATTAAAACACAACCAACACTCACTTTACCAAAACCCATACAGTGCAATTCACAGCTGCTATTTGTAACAGCGATTCAAACAATGACTGAAAGGGCTGTAACCGTGCATTTCCTTGCTGTTGAAACAGGTCAGTAACACCCCTTTTAAATCGAGTGCCAATAACATTGCCTTATTTCTCTATGTGCTTCATGCGTTATATTAAATGGCTGCCAGTTGCACAATCCTATACACAATGCAAGCATCTAAAACACTTTTTTTTTTAAAGACACAGATTTTTGCAGTACGAGACTGTTTCAGATTAGCGTATATAATGTAAGTCAGTTTTGTTGCATGGCACGGTAGTTTAATATCAACAAAATGTACTTTTAGGTCAGAAAAATTCCAACAATGTACTTTAAAAGTAAATTCTCTGATGGATACAGCCTATTTTTTTTGGCAGCTACACACAATGGGACCTGGCTCAGTGTTGGGTAGACTTACACACAATGGGTCCTGGCTCAGCGTTGGGGAGACCTACACACAATGGGTCCTAGCTCAGCGTTGGGGAGACCTACACACAATGGGTCCTGGCTCAGCGTTGGGGAGACCTACACACAATGGGTCCTGGCTCAGCGTTGGGGAGACCTACACACAATGGGTCCTGGCTCAGCGTTGGGGAGACCTACACACAATGGGTCCTGGCTCAGCGTTGGGGAGACCTACACACAATGGGTCCTGGCTCAGCGTTGGAGATACCTACACACAATGGGTCCTGGCTCAGCGTTGGAGATACCTACACACAATGGGTCCTGGCTCAGTGTTGGAGATACCTACACACAATGGGTCCTGGCTCAGCGTTGAGGAGACCTACACACAATGGGTCCTGGCTCAGCGTTGGAGAGACCTACACACAATGGGTCCTGGCTCAGCGTTGGGGAGACTTACACACAATGGGTCCTGTCAGCGTTGGAGATACCTACACACAATGGGTCCTGGCTGGAACCCATATTTCATCAGCTCATCCTTTAGGTCCTCTGTCGTTAGCTGCGTCACGTCCAGGTCCTCCGGCCGGGGCTTGTCAGTCTTCTTTGTGGCTTTCTGCGGAAGGAAAGCCAATAACCCTCATCATTCCCGCTCAATACTTATCGCTAAGGTCAGACTGTGGACTTTTTTGTGGCGGTGTCATTTTATTGGAAACTGCACAGCAAATCCAAAAAAAGCAAACTAAAAATATTACCTTCCTGAAATTTTGCACAGACGAAGCTGAGACCATGACCTTTTCTTGGTCATTTTTTGTGATTTTAAATTTGGGGTTTCACCCAAAAGTCAAAAATTTTGTTAAGGTGTAACTTCCTTTTGTTTTCTTTCAAAAGTACTTCTTCCAATAAAATTACACCTCCCACAAGTCTGTAGCACAAACCGCTTTTCAGTGAAAGGTTGGTTAACATTAAAGAGGGTACCCATCAACCACATTTTGACTTCTAACTTTTGACCCCTTGACCTGATCAGTCTAAAAATGTGTATTTTCTTGCTGTTGAAACAGGTCAGTAACATCCCTTTTAAAATCGAGTGCCAATAACATTGCCTTATTTCTCTGCTTTAAGTGTTACTTAAATGGCTGCCAGTTGCACAATCCTATACATTACAGAATGCAAGTGTTTTTAAATAAAATTAATGATATCTAAAACATTTTTTTTTTTTTTTTTTTAAAGACAAGAGGTTTTTGCAGTATGAGATTCTGTTTCAGATTCGTGTATACAATCAATGTAAATCAATTTTGTTGCATAGCACGATAGTTTAATACTAACAAAATGTACTTATCGGTCAGAAAAATTTCAACAATGTATTTTAAAAAGCAATGATCTGATGGAGAGTCTAGGTTTTGTTTTTTGTTGGCAGCCACACACAATGTGGCAGCGTTGGCTATGTTTGTTCAACCAGACGTCAGCATTCCTGGAATTCCACAGGGGATGCTGCCTCTGTTTTCCGGCACTATCCGGGAACACCTGGATTGTCCGGTCGTCGTTCCGATCGTGCACCGGCGCTGCAGCACAGGCACACGAGAAACACTTGGGTGCTGCTGCTGTTTTACACTCCCTTCCAGTGGGGTTGCTGCATGAGCACAGCACCACCAGCGGAGTGACTGGTACAGTGAAATCTGAATTAACCAACCAGTCACCAACCTGACTAAACATTTCATCAGGACAGGTGGCTTGCTTATTCAGGGAGCTTCGGCCATTTATGTAAAAGCGCAATGAAAATTCCCCACTTAAAATATATCTTTGCATAGCTTTAACCTTTTCCAGTCCGATGTCGGACCAGGTCCGACATTACAATTTTCCCTTTCCAGTCCGACATCAAAAAGACAAAGCACAGGTCTCTAGTCATTTATTCACCGGAAAAAGTCGAGAAAACTATTCAATGGCCAAGTGAGACCGATAGAAGCCGAAAAAAAAAGGGGCGGATCTGAGCAACACATAGCCCCAGCACAATATATATATATATATATATATACACACACACACACACACACACGTGTGTGAATGCAGCAAGTATGAAACGCTGTGCAGTACTACAGTACAGTAATGGAGAGCAGCCAAGTAAAACCGAACTCAGTCTATTCAGAACACAGACTTAAAACGCAAACTTTGTTAATTTATCGGCCTTTGTGAATTGAATGTTTTGATAAGCTCTCTCTCTCCTTATTGAGGAAATAGTTTCCCTGCGCAAGCAGTCAATGTTTTGACTCTGATCTGCCAGATGGCAGTGCTCAGACACTGCTGCTGGAAAAGGTTCTGTCTGAATCAGCAATGTGTCTTATGCTTTCACTTTCCAGTACTGGTGAAACTGGGTCTTCCACTCACCCGCTGCCACCTTCTATCCTGTCTACCTCGCCTTGAACTCAAACGCACTGCTGAAGTTTTTTTTTTCCTCAAACAATACATTTTCTTTGAGAATACTGATGAGGGTTCATTTTGGTTAGGCAACAAAATAACATTCATCAGACTGCTAGTTTCATCAGTACTGAGGTATTTCAACTTGAATCCATCCCGACACTCCTCACCTCTTTGCAATTGGCGCTCCGTAGCTTTTGAGTAAAGCCCCTTTCACACTGGCGGGTCACAATCCCACGTAGTGTGAAACCACGTATCTGGGTCGTGCTCGGGTTAACCCGGGTCTCAGCGACCCTCCTCAGGATCGACGAAATAACAAACAGCCACGCCTGCGTGAAGGTTTCACTCCCGCAAGGAACATTTCTGTTTAACCATATTTTTTTGCTTAAGACACACCATGAACCAGATTGCAGAAAGGATGAAGAAACGTTTGCTCTAACCAACATTTGGTCCGATGCTTCAATCCAGAGAAGCTGGGACGGAAGCGTCAGTAACAAGCTGCTTCCGGGGCTGTGATACGCGTATTGTTTACTTGCGTCTGTCACCCAGGTCAACCCTGCTTTATCAAAAGCAGTGTGAAATCACGTGGCCGACCCGCATGACACAAAACCTGGAATGAGTGAAATTGCTATGCTAACGCAGAATGGAAACGTGCCAGTGGAGGGTCCTTAGAGGAGGGAACAGAGGCTGAGCCTCCTGAACTTTTCAGTGGCAGATGGTGTTCTGGTCCTTGAGGAGTGTTTTTTTTTTTAAACAAAGGGAGGCAATCCTCCCTTCTCCATTAAACACAGTGTTTGCAGTGGCAGACCGCACTGGTTTTAATTGGAGGAGACCATTTTTTTTTTAACCAGAGGAGGCTTTGCCTCCGATGACAAACCCCTGTCTGTCAAACACAGCACTTCCACTAGTAAATCGCGTGGGCTTTAATTGGAGGAGCGACCCACATCCTCCCGCCCCCTTCTAAAGCGCTGCTGTAAGCAGTTGTGTGTGCTGTTAATGCAGGTGTGAGGATTGAAATTGCTGGGTTTCGCTTTGCATCGCATCAGTGGTAAGAAACACACTATATATGTTGTTATTGTTTTATTTCGGTGCTTGTCTTGTGAAGGGGTCAAATGTCAAATGCAGGACAACGCAGTTGATCGGCTGATTAAGACTCCATTTGCCACGCTAGATTATACTGAAAAACTGTGAAGGGAAGCCATAACTAAAGACTGAAATTACTAGTAAGAACAGGTCATTTCATTTGGCAGTAGAGCATTACATTTGAGATTACATATTTGAAGGGAAAATGTGAAACTTGAATTGTCACACGTGCTAGAGTACTATAGGGCTGGGAGTCTTAGCTTAAAAAAGAAATTACGTTGCTGGTTGTTGCTATGGCAACTTAAGACGAGACTCAACTTACTGTCGTCGCCCCCACCCCCCACCCCACCCCACCCCACCCCCTAAGCAGTTACCACATTAATACAGTAACAGCCTTTCAGAATGTCAAAAGGACTTTTACAACTGGAAAATCCTC
The DNA here is from genome assembly GCA_030684275.1 of Acipenser oxyrinchus oxyrinchus. Lineage (NCBI taxonomy): Eukaryota > Metazoa > Chordata > Actinopteri > Acipenseriformes > Acipenseridae > Acipenser > Acipenser oxyrinchus. The sequence continues at coordinate 55,806,040 of CM060254.1, read as the reverse complement.
AGCTAAAAGGCTTAGAAATTAAAAGCTAGCTGTAAAGTTGCAAGTAAGTCAAATTAGTTCCCTATTGTAGGTATTTTACAGTAATGACTGATGAGTAATACAGAGAAACACAATGCAATAATTTGTTTTGTTGGAGTGGAAAGTGTTTTTTTGTGTGTGTTTTTTTTACTTCACAACCCGTTTTACTATTTTTTTCAATAAAATTCAATTAAAAATGACTTACTCCAATGCACACGAACTCAAACCAAATGGAAAAAATAGAAGCCTGTACTAGATTACACTTTTGCGTTGTTCGCTGCGCCTGCTTCGGTGTACATAAATGAATTTGTAAATCAACCTAATTACATGTTTTAAAACGTACCTCCCCCTGACTCTGAGGGCACCAGCGCCACTGAAACGTGCGCTGCTCAAATCCAAGGCACCACGATCTGTTCATACCTATGACTCTGAGACGCTATAAAATCTAGAAAGGCTGTCTGTAATCAGCATATAGCGCGCTGCTGTGAAGGGGAAAAATAACGTCACAAATCATTTAATAAAGTTACACCGAATTATTAAATACAACACAAAGAATTAAATATGTATCCTATCCCGCGCAAGTCACAGGGTTTAAGTATTTAAGCGGGAAACCATTCGTAATAAAACTGACTGCACATTTGCAACAGGCAATTACTCAACGGATATGTTTTCTGCAACAATGCCCGCGGTACAAAATGTAGTGTTAAGAAATGGAGATGCCTGATGCGAAACAAACCGATAATCAAAACTATAACCACAGCAAATCCAAACAAAAATAAAACAAAGATGTTTTCTTTAGTACCTAAATAAGAACACCCCATCCCCTCTCAAATAAATCACAGTACTGACAATTAAAAAGGAGAAAAAAATACGAGTACAAACAGCTTAAAACACGTACACAAAAACTAATGTAAAACGAATCGGCACATTCAAAAGCAAAAACGCGCAAATCTGAAATTGGCCTTGACCAGAGAAGAGTAACCGTGCTGCCTCCAGTCCTACGGAGTCTGACAGATGGTGATATTCCTGGCTATCTTTACGTTACACAATACGCCTCTAATTTGTTTTAACAGCAGCTAATGCTCTATAAGTTAACAAATACACTGAAATTAAGATTGGGTGCTGTGTGTTTACTAGGATTGTTAATCTTAGTGTTATTACCACGACTACGCGGTTCCTAAGCAAGGTGTGCTGCAAGCGACTCAGGATAAAGCTTTCCAATAAAACACCGCAACGGTGTAGACATCAGTAATACAGTAAGTAGCAGGACCTATTGACACTGAGCTGAAGGAACCCACCCGTCCAGATCGGTTCCTGCTGCTGACCGCGGGGGCTGCCTGCTCCTCGTCGCTGGAAAATGCCTCCGGGGTGCTCTTGTTCATAACTGTGTTCCTGGTCGTGAGGTTTTGCAGGTAAAGCTGGACGTAAACACCCTTTCTGTGCTCGCCGGACGGCAGAATCACGTTGTTGGCCAGCAGCTCGCTTTTCAGCTTGTCTTTCGTCAACACCGACGGGTCTTCAAGGAATCCCGACATTTCCAACACTGTGCGACTAGTGGTCGTTATACCAACACTGCCGCGCTACTAACAACACAATACGACGAGCTCGCCCTACAAGCGATGCGTGTTCACGAATACAATGTGTAGCGGCGCCTCTTCTGCTGCAAAAAGCAACATGCACAACAAAAAAGAATGCTTTGTTAGGACTTCACTCCACAATCTGGCTCTTGTTTTTTTTCCTCTTTTCTTTCGGCGCTTTGGCGTTGTTGGTGTTTTTTCAAACTGCGAGGATGCGGAGTGTATAGTACAAGTATAGTGTCCAGGGTTGTCTTGTAGAATTAAAAAAAACACTCCAGCAAGTAACAACAGAGACACGACCCGGCCCACTATCAACCGCGACGAGAAAGGGGCCGACTCCAGGGCCCGCCGCACAATAAAGTCGAACACGATTGGGCGGCGCGGGTGCTGAAGGAGCCTTGCTATTGGCCAGTACCGCAGAAAAAAACGGAGGGAGACGAGACGTGAGAATAGAAGAAATAGGAGAAGTAGATCAGAGATTGAAAGAGAAAGTGTCACCTGGGCCGGGTTTTCAAAACGGAATCTGGATCAAGTGATCCGGATTTTGTAATCCTAGACTTCGTGACCGAGATTCCTTTAAAAACAAAACGAATTCTGTAAGCATAATTATTTGTAATCTGGATACAAGTAATCCAGCAATGACATTTTCTGAAAAAAAAAAACAGATCAAAACGATCCAGATAAAATATATCTGGAACACAAAATATATGAAAACATCCTGTTATCCAGATTAAAAGTTTTGAAAAACCGGCTGTCGGGTGGGGGGATTAATAACAACTCGAAATGATTCCTGTAAAAAAAAAACTTAATTTCAGTAATTTCAAAAAGTAATTTCAAGTCAAACCCTCAGCTCTCACCCCAAACCACACTGCCTCCCTCAGCTCTAACCACTAGACCACACTGCCTCCCTCAGCTCTAACCACTAGCCCACACTGCCTCCCTCAGCTCTAACCACTAGCCCACACTGCCTCCCTCAGCTCTAACCACTAGACCACACTGCCTCCCTCAGCTCTAACCACTAGACCACACTGCCCCCCTCAGCTCTAACCACTAGACCACACTGCCTCCCTCAGCTCTAACCACTAGACCACACTGCCTCCCTCAGCTCTAACCACTAGCCCACACTGCCTCCCTCAGCTCTAACCACTAGCCCACACTGCCCCCCTCAGCTCTAACCACTAGCCCACACTGCCCCCCTCAGCTCTAACCACTAGCCCACACTGCCTCCCTCAGCTCTAACCACTAGCCCACACTGCCTCCCTCAGCTCTAACCACTAGCCCACACTGCCTCCCTCAGCTCTAACCACTAGCCCACACTGCCTCCCTCAGCTCTAACCACTAGCCCACACTGCCTCCCTCAGCTCTAACCACTAGCCCACACTGCCTCCCTCAGCTCTAACCACTAGCCCACACTGCCTCCCTCAGCTCTAACCACTAGCCCACACTGCCTCCATCAGCTCTAACCACTTGACCACACTTCCTCCCTCCCGAGTCCCAGCCCTCAGCTCTCACCCGTCCACACTGCCTGCAGTCTCCCGATGAGGCCAGGTGTAGACGGTTGACTAGTTAGTGTAACAAATAGTCATGTATGCTGACACACTAATAAAACTAAGCTCTAGACGTTTTCAATTTACATAATTAAACAAAAATGTAAACTAATCCAGATTATAAAAATGGAATGTTATATGTATTTTTTTAATGACCAAAAAAAGCGATGACCCCGACGTGATTCGAACACGCAGCCTTCTGATCTGGAGTCAGACGCGCTACCGTTGCGCCACGAGGTCTTAAGCGAGTGATTTTCTTAATCTATAGAATAGCTTCATGTATAAAAAGGACGGCTACTAGAGTAAAAAATAAAATACAGAAAAACAATACAAATAATAATATAACGATTATAAAACAAGTGCTTTTCATCTTCACACTTGTAAAAAGAAACAACACCCGCTCACACCACTCCATGAAAATGGCTCCCTGCTCGCTCTTGTGCGCTTGTTTAGCTGTGATGCAGAAATGTAGTATGGCGCGCCACCTGCCGGCTACAAAAAGGAACACATCCGAGCGCGGCGGTGATTTTACAGCACATCGGCATAGCAGGGGCGCCAGCACGGAACAAGGTAAACCACGTACTTATAAAAGCGAAGTACATTACATCTTACAACCCATCTACAAATTAACACCCGTTTAGCGGTATAAACAAGAACATGTAAGATATACAGTCATTGCCTCTTACAGGTACTCCTCGTTAGTATAGTGGTCAGTATCCCCGCCTGTCACGCGGGAGACCGGGGTTCAATTCCCCGACGGGGAGACACAGTTTTTGTTTTTTCCAGATCGATTGTCCTGGAAATCTGGCGGTTTATATGCTTTAAACGCAACGTTTAATAATATGTATTAAAACAAGTATAATATTTTAAAGACAATTAATAAAAAGACTGACCCTCCACCAAGAGCAGTGAAAGTATTAAATGTAGCCTTTTTACATGGAGGACATTCTGTGCCAACATGAAAAATAAATAAATATATACATAAATAAATAAATGTCCTTACATGTATTTATTTATTTCGACATGTATTTATTAATTTAGTGATTTAAAAAAAATATAATAACAACAACAACCTATAACTTTATCAATAAATCTCAATTCACAGTCGACAGTATCCGTGAAACGGTGTAAATTCTAAAAAGTTAAATGCTACTTTTTATTTTTTTTTTGCAGTAAGGAATTACAAATTAAATGATATTTTTAATTCAATGAAAAGTACAGGGAGCTCTTTCAATTCAAATACCGATACGCAGTTAGAGGTAACTCACACTAGCTGTCCTGTATACAAAACCCTTCATTCAACACAAAACAAGCCATCCTCACCCCCCTGCTTCTTTTGTATTGAACGCTAGGGGGCGGTGTAAAGCAGTTGAAAGGTTTACAAACTCCAGAGCCCCAAATCCCATTGTACCTTTCAAAAACCGTGTAGTGTCGCCTAGTACAGCGATTCTCAACCTTTTTGGACTGGAGCCCCCTTATGCACACTGCATACACTCTACCCCTCCCTCTCCTCCCTCCCTCCCCATTGTATATACACACGCAGTAGCCTACTTACAGTATAGGCTATATACTGTAAATTACACATTATATATATATATATATATATATATATATATATATATATATATATATATATATATACACACACACACACACACACACACACACACACACACACAGAATATATACAACAGTGTAAAAGTGCATGCATGAAAGTCACACATACCTGTTCCGTTGCTGCCCTGAGCTTGAAGATCATTTACAAGCGTTATGATGTCTGGCGTTATATTTGTAACAGCATGTCGAAAATCACTGTGCACTACTCTACTCTGTTGTGAGCTTTGGTTTTGATGCTCACCAGTGCACTGAATGCAGTCTCAGACAGGCATGTGGTTACAGACGGGAGAAGGATTCTAGTGGTTGCATGCAGTTATTTGGGTGCAACATTTGCCAGAATCTTTGGTAGCCATACTCCTGGCAGTATCGTTTGCATTGTGAATTTTCTTGGAGATCTGTAAATTCATCTTCACAATTCAGGTATGCCACTTCCTCTATTTTTTCTAGAAAAGGATCCAACATCCATGTATCTTTAGAAACGTCTTTCACGTCTGATAACCTTGATTTGAGTTCCTTTTGAAGCGCTTTCATGTGGTTGACAAACATCGCAAAGGAAACTGAGTGAGGTCTCCTTTCTCAAGTTTGGCAATTCGTAAGTCCAGTTTTCGAGTAAAAGGATCAATTGCTTCCTTGCATTGCAGTATGTTCATCTAGGCCCCTTGTAACCATTGATTTGTTTCATTGAAAAGACTAAAAATGTCTACTAGTTACGCCGTTTTAATTAGAAACCGTTCAGTTAGCTGTCATAAAGCACATTTATGTAGTTCTAAAAACGTTTGGACCTTTTCTTTGACTTCAACAAAACGCTAACCCTTTCCCACGTGAAAGCCATGGCACGTCGCTGTGAAACAGGCGAGTTTGGTGAGCTTCCTCTTCACACATCTCAGCAGAGTCCATTGTTAAGTGACTGACCTTCAATGTAGTTTACAGTTGAACTACTGTGCTCAGCGTTTCATTGAGGTCCTCACACAGATGTTTACCTGCCAGTGGCTGGCGATGAATCATACAATGAAATAGTGAGGAGCTTTCTGTTTTACGCGACTATTGAAGCCCTTATTTTTTCCCATCATAGCGGCTGCCCCATCAGATCAACATGCACCGAGGTTTTCACATGGCACAGCTCTGCGCTGCAACGGTCCACTTCACGAAAAACATCCTCACCCGTAGTTGTGGTGTTAAGATTTGTAGCCATTAAGAGATCCTGCTTTAGTTCAGCTTCATCGATGTGACATACACGAGTAGGTCCGCCTCATCTGTGGTGGTTTCATCCAGCTGGATAGTAAATGGTGTCATCTGTAATTTTTGTACAAGTGTTTTTCTCGCAGTTTGCGGCCATTTTGTTGATCCTGTCTTTTACTGTAGTGTCTGATAATGGAATCGTTTTAATCTTACTTGCCATTTACGGTTCACACATTTTCTCGGCCATGTAAATACAGGCTGGTTTCATCAGCTCTTCGCCGACAGTGTGTTTTTTCTTTTGTTTTTGCAATTAAAAGTGAACAGCGAAAACACGCTTCTGTCTGTGGCCTTCTGTGCATCGCTCCCTAATTTTTCAAAAACAGCCTTATACTAATTGTTTTTTTTGCAATTGCAATTTCTTTCTTTCTTAAGAGTCACGATCTTTACTTACAGATTCCGGGTGTTTGGTTTTCTGGTGTCTTTTTAATTTGCTCGGCTTCATGCTGTCATTTGCAAGTATTTCACCACAGATAACTCATTGAGGCCCTGTTTTGTAAGTAAGTCCTTTCGTAAACTCTAAGGTTAGATAGCCGTCCAAGCAGGGACGTATTTTCCTTTTTTCTTCTTTCGGTAGCTGTTCGGTTGCACAACGCTTAGACATTTTGTATTTCAGACGTTCAATATCAATATGAAATAAAACAAAAAAACCCGCTCAAATTCAAAATACTTCTTCAGAGGCTGTAACCGTCGTTACTTTCCTCTCCTCTCCGAACGCATCACGCATGTTAGGCTCGTGACTGCTCATGAATTATGCATTACTAGGTAATTCATAATTCATAAGCAGAATGACGTGTTCGGTTGTCAGGGGGTTCGGACAGAAAACGTTTAACAGCGCAACATTTTACCGGACCGCTCCCCACTCATTAATTAATGCTGAAGAGCGTTCCAGGCACGGGTTCGGCCAGGAAAAATGCAATGACTTAAATCGTCTGACCTCACAATGGGTCGAGCCCGGCGATCCCCCTGTCACGTTTGGCGCCACCCTAAAGGGGCCGCGCCCCCCACGTTGGGAACCATGGGTCGAGTACACTGCTGTATGTAGCTTACTACTTTACAGGAAACCAGAGTGTTCTGCGGTGGCACTGTAGCATTATTTTATATGGGCAACCATACTATAACCCCTTCTAAAAATGTGCCATGTTATTTTGGTATGTTTTCCCATGCTTATATTTTTGCAGTTTTCCCATGCTTTCCCGATGGTCATACACTATGCATTTGCCATAGTTTACCCTAGTTTGCCATGTTTTGTTTTCGTGTTTTACCTTTCCTCACTGTGCTTTACAATGCTTCCCTGTGATTTACCATACCTGTGCTTTATTACACTTTGCAATGCTTTTGTTATGAGAGACTTTTATAAGGGAAAGCCCTTCCTTTTGAACACCTACCACAGTTAGTTTAGTGACTTCTGTGTGTGGTCAGGTGTGAGCCTCATACCTGCTGCACAGGACTCAGTTGTGGGGCATTCCAGGGCAGTCTATTTCTAGATCCAGCAGTGCAAGGGGAACACTGTCCCATTCCAGTATGGTCTGCTAGGTGATAAAATAAATCTGAGACGTATTTTCAAAGTGTTTACTCCAGTTTTCAGTTTCACTCCACATTAATGTTACAACCCTTTTAAAAGCATACCACAGTATGCATTGATTTCCAATGCCTTGCCATGTTTCTTAATATAAAGGTCTGCGCAAGCACCTCCCCTGAGAACAGATTCCACAAGCAAATCAGCACAGCCTTCATACGCAGACAGGAGCTGTATTCCAGCATATATTTATCTCAGTGTCTTTTCCACTGGACCTGTCACCATTCCTGCTTTATAAAGGCACTTGGCTTCATCTCCTGTCCACTCCGAGCCAGGCTGATGTAGCTGTCACTAACACCAAGCTGCAGGGACAACCAAGCAAGCAGGCAGGGAGGGAGGGAGGCAGGGAGGCAGGGGGGCAGGCAGGGAGGCAGGCAGGCAGGGAGGCAGGGAGGCAGGCAGGGAGGCAGGGAGGTGGGCAGGCAGGGAGGCAGGGAGGCAGGGGGGCAGGCAGGCAGGCAAGCAGGCAGGGAGGTGGGCAGGCAGGGAGACAGGGAGGTGGGCACGCAGGGAGGCAGGGAGGTGGCACGGAGACGGGCAGGTAGGCAGGCAGGCAGGCAGGCAGGGAGGCAGGCAGGCAGGGAGGTGGGCAGGCATGGAGGCCTACTGGAGCTGCTAAACAGTGCGCTGGATCAGGGATGTTGACATTGAGCCTCAGACTAAATTCTGGAAAATATGACCCAACAAAAATATTATCTTTTATAACTTGTTTATATCTCAATGGCTGCATTCTGTCTGCCTGTGTTGTTTATAGTGACACAGGCACTGATATGATAAGGAATGCAAAGCTGTTTTCAAGCTCCTCTTTCACAATGCGCGTCACATTTTGTAGTGGTGTTTCTACACATCCTGTGCCACATTTAGTGACCAAACGTTACTTCCATTCTTTGAGGGTCATGCCTACCCCAGTATGTTACATGCCCAGTAAACAGGTTATTATTTTATTATGAATCTAGCATTTCCTAAAACAGAAGGAAAATACTAATTTGTTATTTACAAGAAGACACAATGTAGTAGGGACAGTGTCAGGCTTGCATTGGTATTGGCAAGGGGGCACAGACCTGTCTCTTCAATCTTTGATAGTGGTTGAATTAATTTAACCACCAGAGGGCAGTAATGTTCTTCTGTTCTTTCAAAAGTCACTCCTGTACTTCAACACTGAAGGTTATTGCTTTCCTATTACAATACTATGGATCCTCTGCATGTTTCTAATATTTCATTTCTTACCTGTTAAAACTGTCATGCTTCTCCACAATCAGCCTGATGAGTGATTTCAGAAGCACGTTTTGCAGGAATAGCTGGTAAGCAGTGTAGCTGTAATGGTTCACTTTTCAGACAGGTAACCAAATGAGGTAACAGATTACAGCTTATGTGAAAAAAAAGCATATTAAACAGATTCTATATTAAATAATAATAATACGACAACATAGATGATATACAGCACTGCTCAATATGACAGCGTCAATATAACCCCATGCATAATATAAAGCAAGGCAAGTCTTCCTGCTGTCTGAAGTGTGTAAGGGAATTGACGTTGTCTGTGTCCACACAGTGCTGCTGTACCCTGGCACTGTCAGCACCATGCCAGACTACAGCCAGACACACAGGGGAACAGCAAGATCCTTCAGACTTGGATCCCTGTAAAGAGGCTTCCTTATATTATCAACTCAGCTGCTGGGGGGGCGTTCAGCAGGACCTCAGAAACGCTGCTGTGATTGTGAGGAAACATGACAAAAAATATTCCTTAAATGTTATGTAGAATCTGTGCCATCTAGTGAACACCCACTCTGCATTGACAGCATTACAGCAGGAAGATACAGACAAGGAGGCAGTGTGGTCCAGTGGTTAAAGTCCAGGGGCTTGTAACCACAAAGTCATCGGTTCAAATCCCACCTCTATCCTTGTGCTCCATCCTGTGGATGAGATGTTAAACCAAGGGTGCTGAGTGGAATGGCACACAGTCACTGACACACACAAAGACCTTCAGCTGGCCACTGATGCCTGCCAACGAAATCTGAAGAGCAGCTTCTGAATTTAGGCATAAGAACATTTTAGGTAAAGGGCCAGTACAAAAGAAAAATCCTGTGTAACTGTACTGCTGTATACCTAGGCTAGGCTCTAAATGATGATGTGAACTTGTATACTAGCTGTCCCGCTGCTGTGGGACTAGACAGGGGCGCTCTGAACCGCACGCCACGGCCTTTTCTAAGAACGTGTTCAGGGGTCGCGTCTCGCCTCTTGCAAACTCTCTGCTCAGCTCTGCTGGTCCCTCGGTACAGAGTCCGGCAGGACATCTGGAATGTTACAGAGAGGGAAAACGAGGGGGAGGGAGGCGGGGAGACAGGTCTGTTACTCCGCCTCCGGCTTCATACGGCTCGCATTCCTTATTCACAGAGAGAGAGAGAGAGAGAGAGAGAGAGAGAGAGAGAGAGAGAGAGAGAGAGGAAGAAAATTGCAAAGGAAATAAAAGGATCATGGCATTAGACAGCGTGATTCACCATCCTGTAACTGTACACCGCGCACCCCTGAGTACCGAATCAGCGCGGATTATACACACAGGCAGCACGTTCGGCTTCAGGACGAAATGAAGCGCTTTGCTTGTATTACTGTGCGCCTGGCGAGTCGGATCTTTTGCGGTAGACAATGACGCTAGTGATTTTTTGATTTCTTCTTTATAATTTGTTATACCGGTACCATGTAATGCAGTAGCTATATTCTTACTATACCGTTACACAGGCGGACTGGGGGTAACGATGCCTCATCATGAAAAAAGAACAAAATATCATCATAATAATGTTTTTGGTACGCGGGGGATCGTCTCTAATTGTTCGCAGTAATCGCTGAGTGACTATGCTGTGCGCTTCTCTTCAGGGTATATACGTGGGGCGCCGTGGCTAGTGGTCATGCCGAGGTGATCGCTGTTTAGTGCTGATGTGTAATCTGTTTTGTAGAGCGAGTACCTTAGGCAGTTCTTATGCATCTTGCTTTATTAAGCTGAGTTGTCAAAATCTGATGAATGCTTTCTTTTTTAAAACAAGAACAAGCTTTCATCCACATCGTTTTATCTGTAAATCTCGCGTTTGGGACTTAAGAATCTTAAATGCCCTGTAGTGAAAATCACACCGTCAATTATGCTCGCCCTCGTTTTTTAGGGAGAAATATCCTAGATTCTGAAGGCTGCCCGGATTGTTTCTGGGGGTGCGGGATATGGATGCTACCTGCATGACCCCTCGCCTGCTTTCGCGTTCTGGTGCCGAGTTCGCCCTGAATAGACCGAGGATGGTTCATAAGAACTGCCTAGCGTTACCCCCGCTGCCTGCATCCTCGCCTCCCAGGGGAGAGACGGCCGCAGAGACCAGGAAGGTGCCCGTGAAAAAGCACCACCACAACCACAACCTGAAACACCGCTACGATCTGCTGGAGACGCTGGGCAAGGGCACGTACGGGAAAGTGAAGAAAGCGATCGAGAGGTTCTCGGGGAGAGTGGTGAGTACAGAACTCATCCACCGGGCTGCGGCTTTAACTGCTACAAGATTTATAGTACAGCCGGACTGCAATATGATCTTCTTCTTCTTCTTCTTCTTCTTCTTCTTCTTCTTCTTCTTCTTCTTCTTCTTCTTCTGTGATTAGTTAAGCAGGCCTTTTCAATTCTTATTACCACTACAACGTCTACTGAAAGCAATACATTATTATTATTATTATTATTATTATTATTATTATTATTATTATTATTATTATTATTATTATTATTAGTAGTAGTAGTAGTAGTAGTAGTTGTTGTTGTTGTTGTTGTTGTTGTTGTTGTTGTTGTTGTTGTTGTTGTTTAAAAAAAAACAATAAGAAAATACATATGAGCGATTTGTTTACAGTAAGCATGCACTTTCACTCTTTCACTACAAGTGTTTAACTGCGTATTTAAGGTTTCAGTTCAATAGTTCAATTTAATAAGATTTACGCGAGTTCTGAATTAGCGACCAGAGTTTGTGTGTTAATGAGGTCTCGGAGTCTCGGAGTGAATAGCCTATAACTGCAGCTGTGTGTTGCTGTACACGTTAACTCCCCGTGTCGTCAGTACAGATGTGCTTTCTAAGCACTCCTAACGAGCTGAATGCGGCGCTTGATTAGCGATTCGACCCGCTCTCTGTATTTCTGACATGCACTGAATGATGGGTCCACCCACCCCCGCCTACAATGCCAATAAATCCCGCTTCTGACTTTGCAGCCCCCCAGTCCCAAGGTAGTTGATGGGGCTGTATGGCAGGCGTTATTGCTAGCGGCGATAGTGAATCAGTTATATTACACTGGCATTCTGCTGCCTACAGTAAATACAACGGCTGGAACGGGTGGCTATTTTGTTTAGGGTTCTATAAAGAACCATTCAGAACTTTATGAACAGCAAAGGGTTCCATTATCACATGCGCTGTATTTGTAGTGCGATATGGTTCTGTTTTGAACTCCCAGAGATACAGAGATTATCTGATCAGAGTTCAGAAAACACTACTACACTACTGACTTCAATTAGGGGAATACACACACACACACACACACACACACACACACACACACACACACACACACACACACACACACACACACACACACACACACACACACACACACACACACACACACACACACACACACACACACACACACATGCAGTCACACAAACACACACACACACACACACACACACATACACACACACATGCAGTCACACAAACACACACACATGCAGTCACACAAACACACACGCGCACACACACACACACACACACAAACAACCAATAGATTGTGCAAATACAGCAGCAGTGTGCCTGGTAATGTTTTTTTTTTTTTTATCATGGAGCTGGCACCCCTTCCAGTAGTACGGCCCCTCTCTCATTGGTGTGATTGGAGACAGGGTCTGGAGGAGGCTGAAGGGGCTTGTTGGCAGTGCCAGCTGCCCCAGTCACAAGCTCCAGACTGTCCACTGTGCTGCTGACTGATAACTTTCCATCTCTGAAGAGCCCGGCCACTGTTTCAATATGAACCTCCCAGAACAAACAGAGATATTCCGTCTCACCAGCCTGCCGCTCTCATGTTGCACAGGAATAAAAATAGAGACAGTTTACCTCATCTTGCTCTGAAAACCCCCTTCCAGGGAGTGAGGGAGTGAGGGAGTGCGGGCTGGGGGTTCACACGAGCCTCATCCTGCTCTGTAAACCCCCTTCCAGGGAGTGAGGGAGTGCGGGCTGGGGGTTCACACGTGCCTCATCCTGCTCTGAAAACCCCCTTCCAGGGAGTGAGGGAGTGCGGGCTGGGGGTTCACACTGCCTCATCCTGCTCTGAAAACCCCCTTCCAGGGAGTGAGGGAGTGCGGGCTGGGGGTTCACACTGCCTCATCCTGCTCTGAAAACCCCCTTCCAGGGAGTGAGGGAGTGCGGGCTGGGGGTTCACACGAGCCTCATCCTGCTCTGAAAACCCCCTTCCAGGGAGTGAGGGAGTGCGGGCTGGGGGTTCACACGAGCCTCATCCTGCTCTGAAAACCCCCTTCCAGGGAGTGAGGGAGTGCGGGCTGGGGGTTCACACGTGCCTCATCCTGCTCTGAAAACCCCCTTCCAGGGAGTGAGGGAGTGCGGGCTGGGGGTTCACACGTGCCTCATCCTGCTCTGAAAACCCCCTTCCAGGGAGTGAGGGAGTGCGGGCTGGGGGTTCACACGTGCCTCATCCTGCTCTGAAAACCCCCTTCCAGGGAGTGAGGGAGTGCAGGCTGGGGGTTCACACGAGCCTCATCCTGCTCTGAAAACCCCTTTCCAGGGAGTGAGGGAGTGCGGGCTGGGGGTTCACACTGCCTCATCCTGCTCTGAAAACCCCCTTCCAGGGAGTGAGGGAGTGCGGGCTGGGGGTTTATACAAGCCTCATCCTGCTCTGAAAACCCCCTTCCACTGTATGAGCAGAGGCTGCAGCCCTGCTAGAGGCTGCATAAATACATTTGTCTTTGTTGTTGGAAGCATATGTTTCAATACCGCCTGTTTCCACTAGGGGGTCTTGTACAGTAAATAAGGCAGGGCATCTGAGGTCACTGGGTGGTGTGTAATATGGATCAGTCTTAGTGCTTTTGATGTTAGTCTGTGTTGTGTAGTGTTTCTTATCTGCTCCTGTCATCAATCAGCCTGCCTATCTATCTATCTATCTATCTATCTATCTATCTATCTATCTATCTATCTATCTATCTATCTATCTATCTATCTATCTATCTATCTATCTATCTATCTAAGAATATATACTATTCTAAACTTCATAGGGAGCATGGATCATCACACGAATGAACATGGGTGCTAAAAGGGGCTATAGTAAATAGTCCTGCATTGACATTTTTTCTTTTAGTTTTTTTATGTTTGACCCCATAAGCACTATAAACATGCCCACAATAACACACACATGGGAGAAAGATGAATGGCTGCAGTGAAATCTGTTTGGGCTTCTGTAGTTAATGTGAGTGTGTGGAGAAGGTAGCTCAGGAAAGGTATTTTTCTTTCTTCATCTCTCTCTCTCTCTCCCTCTCTCTCTCTCTCTCTCCTCCCCTCTCTCTGATCGATACTGACACTGGTTCTCAGAGATCTCATTCGCTCTCTGATCAATACTGACACTGGTTCTCAGAGATCTCATTCGCTCTCTGATCGATACTGACACTGGTTCTCAGAGATCTCATTCGCTCTCTGATCGATACTGACACTGGTTCTCAGAGATCTCATTCGCTCTCTGATCAATACTGACACTGGTTCTCAGAGATCTCATTCGCTCTCTGATCAATACTGACACTGGTTCTCAGAGATCTCATTCGCTCTCTGATCGATACTGACTGGTTCTCAGAGATCTCATTCGCTCTGGGATCGATACTGACACTGGTTCTCAGAGATCTCATTCGCTCTCTGATCAATACTGACACTGGTTCTCAGAGATCTCATTTGCTCTCTGATCGATACTGACACTGGTTCTCAGAGATCTCGTTCGCGCTCTGATCGATACTGACACTGGTTCTCAGAGATCTTGTTCGCTCTCTGATCGATACTGACACTGGTTCTCAGAGATCTCATTCGCTCTCTGATCGATACTGACACTGGTTCTCAGAGATCTCATTCGCTCTCTGATCGATACTGACACTGGTTCTCAGATATCTCATTCACTCTCTGATTGGTTGGCTCTCTGAGGTCTCACTCTGTATGAAATGTGCTGATGTCATCTAGCTCATTGGGATTCAGGCTAACAGTGCTGGAGGGCTGAGGGAAACAAAGCAAGTGTAAGCAGTTGTTAAGAGCAACCTAGAACATTAGTGACTGGACTCCCTCAGTGAAAAAGATTTGCAACAAAGATAGGACTCTAACCATGTAATAACATGGTAATAACTGGGTAACTAACAATGGATTCTGCTCCGACATGGTAACTTCTGATGGAATAAAAGTGTAATACATGAGAATGGCCTGGACAATGGTGTTACCGTGGAATTACACCAGGTAACAAAGTATTGTTCCCAAGACTTTGGCCATGTAATTACGCAGTACTTACCATGTAATTACTACGTAAGAACCAATGGTAATGAATCCGCTATTACATTGTTATTCATGCCCTGTAGTCAAGGTATTACATGTACCGTGATACACAGGAGTACTGCTTATTCTTGGCTTGACTTGTAGAGGTAAAATGCTCTTTCAATTTAAGGCAAATGTTTAATGAGATATTTTGGAATTGAGAGAGAGGGATGCACCTCAGCCCCTGCCTGCCATTTAGTCCAAGGCCTCTCTCAGACAGACTGACACTGTTGTTCTGGATTGTGTACCTGTTGCTCATCCTGTGATGTGGAGTACACTAATATCCACTCGGAGCTGCAACAAATTCATTTTACATCAAAGACATGTCAAGCAGTGCACAGCCTGTTGAGCCACTCCGAGATTTACAGTGAGCTTCATTCACCACACCCGAGGCTCCTCTACAGCTGGGCCTAATGAGCTTCATTCATCACACCCAAGGCTCCTCTAAAGCTGAGCCTAGTGAGCTTCATTCATCACACCCGAGGCTCCTCTACAGCTGAGCCTAGTGAGCTTCATTCATCACACCCGAGGCTCCTCTACAGCTGAGCCTAGTGAGCTTCATTCATCACACCCGAGGCTCCTCTACAGCTGAGCCTAGTGAGCTTCATTCATCACACCCGAGGCTCCTCTACAGCTGAGCCTAGTGAGCTTCATTCATCACACCTGAGGCTCCTCTACAGCTGAGCCTAGTGAGCTTCATTCATCACACCCGAGGCTCCTCTACAGCTGAGCCTAGTGAGCTTCATTCATCACACCTGAGGCTCCTCTACAGCTGAGCCTAGTGAGCTTCATTCATCACACCTGAGGCTCCTCTACAGCTGAGCCTAGTGAGCTTCATTCATCACACCTGAGGCTCCTCTACAGCTGAGCCTAGTGAGCTTCATTCATCACACCCGAGGCTCCTCTACAGCTGAGCCTAGTGAGCTTCATTCATCACACCTGAGGCTCATCTACAGCTGAGCCTAGTGAGCTTCATTCATCACACCCGAGGCTCCTCTACAGCTGAGCCTAGTGAGCTTCATTCATCACACCTGAGGCTCCTCTACAGCTGAGCCTAGTGAGCTTCATTCATCACACCCGAGGCTCCTCTACAGCTGAGCCTAGTGATCTTCATTCATCACACCCGAGGCTCCTCTACAGCTGAGCCTAGTGAGCTTCATTCATCACACCTGAGGCTCCTCTACAGCTGAGCCTAGTGAGCTTCATTCATCACACCCGAGGCTCCTCTACAGCTGAGCCTAGTGAGCTTCATTCATCACACCCGAGGCTCCTCTACAGCTGAGCCTAGTGAGCTTCATTCATCACACCTGAGGCTCCTCTACAGCTGAGCCTAGTGAGCTTCATTCACCACACCCGAGGTTCCTCTACAGCTGAGCCTAGGGGCAGCTAGAGCAGGAGCAGAGCGGGCTGTGATGGAACGGAGTTGAGCAGTGTGTGTGTGATCGTGGGGAGTGGGCTGTGATGGAACGGAGTGGAGCAGTGTGTGTGTGATCGTGGGCAGTGGGCTGTGATGGAATGGAGTGGAGCAGTGTGTGTGTGATCGTGGGGAGTGGGCTGTGATGGAATGGATGGAGTGGAGCAGTGTGTGTGTGTTCATGGAGGGGAGTGGGCTGTGATGGAGGAGTGGAGCAGTGTGTGTGTGTGTTCAGGGAGGGGTGTGGGGAGGGGTCCCTGTGTTTGGTTAGCTGTGTTTGGTCAGTGTGCTCCTCTGCTCAGCAGTGTTTACAGTAACAGTTACTCTCAGGACTGCGTTCACTAACAGCAGCATCACTCTGGGACTACAGCCAGATCCCTTTGCCTTATAAATACACCTATTTATTATGAGAGGCACTGTTGGGTCATCCTTCTAGAAAGGCTCGGCACAGATATGCAGGAAGTGTGTGTGTAGCGAGCAAAACTATTTCTAAAATTAGTCTTCCCTGTTGCGCGCTTTTTAAAGAAACACACGCTATCACAAATGTGTATTCTCATTTTAAAACATGACAAAAACTGCATATTTGAGACCTACATAGAGAATGCATCTGCGTGGCGTGGAAAATGCACGGAATTCTTTTTTGAGCTCCGATCCTGTTAAACACTCAGTCATTACCCTGTTATGTATTGATGTGTTTTGATAAGGTGAGCCATGTTTCACACTCCCTGCTCACACACATATAAACCAGTGCTCCCTACTTCAGCAGTAGAACACCTACATGCACATTAACCCTGATGAATCCCAATCACACACAGAGAGTAATGACCAGCGCAGTCTATTAGGGGCTCCTCCAGACTGTGTAGAGACAGCTCAGTAATGGGCTCATGTTTGTGCAATCCCTGGTGTTCCGCCATGGCAGTTCAATCTTAGCACTAGCACGCAAGCAAACTGTGAAGACTCTACACTGACACATCCTCTTACTGGTTCTGTTTGAATCTACAATGACCCTTTTGGGGTTTAGGGGTGATCATGGTTCAATGCCGTGTAATACGAAAGCATGCAACACACGGCACACACCCCAGTCGTGGCTTCCCAAGCTGGCCTACAAAGAGTTAACAACAGAGAGGTTCTGACAGCAGGAAGACAGTGGATGATAAGCTGAAACAGGCCGGACATCCTAGCACTGTGCAACCTGGAATATCTGACATCCTTGGATCGCATATAACACAGTGAATCACTGAGCAGGAAAGGGAGAGACTGGTTTAATTGCTCATCTGCTAAGCAAGCACCAGTGTAGCAGAGTGGAGGGTTACAGGGTGTAACAGCGGGCGTCTCAACCATACAGCTAAAAGGGAACCACGATTTAGAAGGATTTATAGGGTTACAGCAGGGTGTCGTTATTGAGATCCACAACAGTGCTGTGGGTCCATTAGAAGTGTTTGTTTTAGTTTCAGCTGGGACCCCCCCCCCTTCTAGCCCTTCCTGTGATGTCACAATGCTCCACCACACCCCTCCCCCCTCCCAGCGTGGAACACACATGTCAGTGGGAAGAGGGAACAAAAAAAAAACAAGAATCTCTCAACTACAAGGGACAGCAGGGAGACTAGGGCTGGAGCAAACACACACACACACACACACACGCACGCACGCACGCAAACTGCACACACACACATGCACACACACACGCACGCACGCACGCACACTGCACACACACACATGCACGCACACACGCATGCACACACACTGCACTCACACACACGCACGCACACACACACACACACACTGCACTCACACATGCAGGCACGCACGCATGCACACGTTTCCTTAATTATCATTCCGGCTGCTTTTGTTAGCATACTTGACACAGAGCAAACATATGGAGGAGAGGGGGAGAGCAGGGAGCTGCACGCTAGGCCTTGGTTCAGCCCAGCCTCAAGAATGGAGTGTTCAAAGAGCCTGAGCTGGGTTCAGTTGTGTTCTCATGAATAAAATTACAAACATTTATCATATTGTTTAATATCGGGGTATACAGTGTTGACCTTAAAACATATTATGTGGGTTTCATTCAAACTCTAAAAGTCCTCTATTACTGGCATGAAATTACTCATAGCAATGCAGAATGGAGAAGCAGTTTTATTTGGGCAATCTGTATTGGCAATGTACTGTAGTTAATTAGGAAAAACCGCTTGTAGACTTTTAAATTGAAAGCCCTGCTGTATGCAGTAATGAAAAGATAGTCAGCCTTTGCCATGGTTTGTTCCCTGCCTTACCACACTGTAATGGATTTCCTCCTAGGGGCTGATGAGCTAATAATACTGACATCAGCATAAGACCCGTACTTACCTCCTGACTACACAGCTTGCTCTTTAGTTGAATGGTAAGCCGTTCTTCTTTTAATTGTATGGTTTGTGGTTCGCATCCAGCCTTTGCCTTTCCATTCAGTTCAATGGGCTGAGATGCCAATTCATTACAACACTTGCCTGTACTTTACCATGCTTAGTGCTTTACAAGACTTCTCTGTAGACCTCAGTAAGATATGTGCAAACTGCTGGGTAAAACTGCAATAAATGAAAGAGTCAGACTTTCCTTTGCAAATAATACCACCGCCTGGGTTTTCTTAAGAGACAGGGCAAACCAAACTGCACAGAATAACTAATAATGTAGGCAAATCATTTTAGATAGAGACATTTTCCTTTCACATCATATAACTTCTGCAAAAGTGTGCAGACAGAGCGTGCTTTAACACTCAGCGTATCAATCTCTCAGGGCTCCTGTCTCTCCCATTCCCTCGCCATTCCCCTCGTAACAGACTCCTGCGATACAGAGAGCTGTATCTGTAATCCATATCCGCTCCTCATAAATCCAGCCTCAGCAATGTTGCAGTCCATTAAGCAGCAGCACCAGCCTCATGCTATATTATTTCTAAAGCAGGCCAGTCAGTTAATGATTAGCTTCTCAGTAGCCAGTACAGAATTCGAAGCATGCATGCAGTCCCTTGCTCTGGTTTAACTATTTCATTCAGAGCTCAGTAGAGCAAGCTGCACCAAACAGGGATATATTGATTTCTGTTCTTGCTTTCTTTGAAACAGATCAGCCCTGAGAATGTTTCGGAGGTTTCTGGCACGGTAGTAATCTGATGCAGTGTTTCACTCTCGTCCGGCTCTTTCGCTTTCACCCTGCTCTTGTTAGTAAATACACTGAACTGCAGAACACTCTTCACTAACCAGCTTACTGTGCAGGGGTGAGACAGAGACAGGCACCTCGGTGGTGTTTATGTTCTGGTAAATGGACAGTTCTATTCGAGTCTACGGTGATCCTTTAGAGATTTGAATTCCACACCAAACCTTATTTTTTTATAGCAGCACCACTATTGATGTTTTTTTAAAAGATGAGTTTCCCTGACCCATTGAAAGCTATATACTTAGCAGCCTCCCTCTGCTCTGCACTGGTGAAACGCAGGAAGGCTATTATACTTATTTAACATCCTCCCTCTGCGCTGCACTGGTGAAACGCAGGAAGGCTATTATACTTATTTAACATCCTCCCTCTGCGCTGCACTGGTGAAACGCAGGAAGGCTATTATACTTATTTAACATCCTCCCTCTGCGCTGCACTGGTGAAACGCAGGAAGGCTATTATACTTATTTAACATCCTCCTCTGCGCTGCACTGGTGAAACGCAGGAAGGCTATTATACTTATTTAACATCCTCCCTCTGCCTGCACTGGTGAAACGCAGGAAGGCTATTATACTTATTTAACATCCTCCCTCTGCGCTGCACTGGTGAAACGCAGGAAGGCTATTATACTTATTTAACATCCTCCCTCTGCGCTGCACTGGTGAAACGCAGGAAGGCTATTATACTTATTTAACATCCTCCCTCTGCGCTGCACTGGTGAAACGCAGGAAGGCTATTATACTTATTTAACATCCTCCCTCTGCTCTGCACTGGTGAAACGCAGGAAGGCTATTATACTTATTTAACATCCTCCCTCTGCTCTGCACTGGTGAAACGCAGGAAGGCTATTATACTTATTTAACATCCTCCCTCTGCGCTGCACTGGTGAAACGCAGGAAGGCTATTATACTTATTTAACATCCTCCCTCTGCGCTGCACTGGTGAAACGCAGGAAGGCTATTATACTTATTTAACAGCCTCCCTCTGCTCTGCACTGGTGAAACGCAGGAAGGCTATTATACTTATTTAACATCCTCCCTCTGCGCTGCACTGGTGAAACGCAGGAAGGCTATTATACTTATTTAACATCCTCCCTCTGCTCTACACTGGTGAAACGCAGGAAGGCTATTATACTTATTTAACATCCTCCCTCTGCGCTGCACTGGAGAAACGCAGGAAGGCTATTATACTTACTTCACAGCCTACTTCTACTTCACCCTCTTGAGTGAGGAATAACTGTGACGCAAAAAGAGACATTTCAGCCACGCAGTAAAACAGTGAGCTGACTAATGAAAAGGCTGTGAAATAATTTCGAGACTTCTAGCAAGTACACTTTTGAACTGCAGTTGCATTTCTGAACTGGGACAGAGTGAGGGAGAGTTAGGCTACGTGGGGATTAACAATGAAAAGGTCCTCATGACAGAGGCATCATGAATGGGGAATGGAACATGAAAGGGTGTCTCCAGCAGGAAATGAAACCGTGAGAGAAAGTTAATATCCTGTAGAAGTGCTTGTTTGTGACGTGATAATAGTCTCCTGAAGTTCCTCAGTTGGGATTCTCTAGCAGACAGAAAGGTTTAGTGTTTAAGCAAATACAGGACTGAGACCCTCCTCCCTGCAGTGTCTGTCTGTCACTTGCCTCAAGAAGAACCCCTGCCATTAATCACTGAAATGGAGACTTTTCAAAGTTTATTATCAGTGATTTCATCTTATTCACCCATATTCTTCTTTGAAGGGAATCTGAATGGGCAGCCTGGTTAGGGTTGAACTAACACAGCCATCATGCCGACTGTGTGCTTCTCAATGTCTGGGTTCACTTAGTATCATTTTCTGTTTCGGTCATCAGATCCTCATAGCTTTCTAAATCTCAGAATGTTTAAAGCACCCTTGCTGCCTCAATAGAGCTCTGAGAATGGTGACGAACCTCAAAGCACAACTGGTACACCACAGTGTAACCGTTAACCTCTTCCCTAGCGGATGGAAGGGGCTTTCAGGGGGACAGGTTAATGGTTACACTTGGGTGTACCACAGGCTGTGCTGCAGTCCAGCTCAACACTTACCAGACAGAGCAGCCAGTCTGCACTCGCTCAAGAGAGGAATGTGCTGACTAAAACCCAAACAAGTGTTTATACAGTGAGGCTGAAAGTGTAACAAGAAGTACTGTCATCAATCATTAATATGTAAGTGCCTGTCTGCAGTGCTCCTCCCCAGAGACTGGGATCCTGATCGGGCTCCAGGAATGTGACTGAAGCACCCCCCCCCCTCACTCTGCAGGGGGCAGCTCGGTCCAACCCCCCACCCCTGGCCTACATGCATGGCAGGAAATAATGGCTCGATAAAAATAGCAGCTAGGCACAGGCTACTTGACCTGTGAGGGGGAGTCCACACATTCTTAGCATTCGAAGCATTCAAAATATCCGTCTGCTGCTTTTTTAAAAGCATTGTTTACCTGTTTTTATTCTCTCTGCAACAAGCAGCCCATACTGTGTACGGGCTGAACCCCTTCTCAGAGTGCCATCGGAGGCAAAGCACGCCCAACACAGCAACGCACACGTATTCTATCTGAAAATCTTACAAAGACTTCATTTGTTCTGAGATGTTTATAGAGGGCATTTAGTCTAGCACTGTGCTGATTCAAGCACATTAGAACTGAAAACATTGCAGTTCTCTTTTTAAATGGCAAGTGAGCAGGGATTACTTTGGGAACAGACAGAACAGTCATTCTTAAACCAATTACAGCATTGACCTGCGGGGACACCCAATACTGGAATCCCAGGAAACTGGAAAACGGCAGGCAGAGTGGTGCTGTGTGTCTGAAGTGTGTGGCGGGTTAACAGACGTCCCTTCTCTAGGAGTCGGTTTGGCTCAGCTCCTTTATTTAAAAGCATTGTGGTCAATGTGACTGGAATGGCAGAGGACCTAAATACTGTCAGCATTTTAATATTAAAACTGAGGCCAACTCTGGCACTTTCCTGTTACATAACAACATAAGAAAGGTTACAAAAGAGAAGAGGTCTTTCGGCCCATCTTGCTCGTTTGGTTGTTAGTAGCTTATTTATCCCAGAATCTCATCAAGCAGCTTCTTGAAGGATCCCAGGGTGTTAGCTTCAACAACATTACTGGGGAGTTGGTTCCAGACCCTCACAAGTCTCTGTGTAAAAAAGTGCCTCCTATTTTCTGTTTTGAATGCCCCTTTATCTAATCTCCATTTGTGACCCCTGGTCCTTGTTTCTTTCTTCAGGTCGACATTGGCAATACCTTTTAGAATTTGGAATGCTTGAATCAGATCGCTGCATAGTGTTCTTTGTTCAAGACTGAATAGATTCAATTCTTTTAGCATAGCTTCCATACATTGTCTAGATGAAGACATTTCTTCATCAACATAAACTCAGTACTGTCAACATAAACTCAGTACTGTGGATCTGAGAGCCAGCACATTCAATACAGTACAGTATAGAGAACTCAGTACTGTGGATCTGAGAGCCAGCATATTCAATACAGTACAGTATAGAGAACTCAATACTGTGGATCTGACAGCCAGCATATTCAATACAGTACAGTATAGAGAAGTCAGTACTGTGGATCTGAGAGCCAGCTCATTCAGTAGTGTAGTGTCTGAGAGTCAGTGGGTGTATTGAAAGCTGAATGGACCCCTGACACACCCTGGTCTGTAGACACAGCAGGGACAGTATCTCTGATCAGCCTGCAGTGATCTCAGACAGCGTGGAGGAAGGCAGGTTTAGACCTGTCTGCTTCCCTCTGTACCACTTGAGTTTTCATCAGTGCAGGCAAAGCCGTTTCTCCAAAGTGCCTTTACATATCTTCTAGTTGTTTATTTATAGTTCTGTAAAAAGGTGCTAATGATAAATAAGTCGCTTATTAAGATATTTTGAATTGTTTTGTTATTGATTATATATTTTTTTCTTGGTTACCAAAGAATATCCACATGTTACCAGCTGTGGCACCATTTGATCTATTCCCTGGTTGAATGGCTCGGACAATTCCCATCAATGATATTAGTAATAATACAAAGAAAATCAATACAGATCAATAAATAATGCATGGGTAGGGACTGAAAATGACACCAGTGGCAATGAAGGTACTGATTCTTTTTCAATACGCATGTGCTGCTGAAGTGTGAAACTGCTTTATTTAGCAGATGAGTCCTTCAGCGATAGTGCTCCCCTGAGAATCACTCCAGCCCAGCTATAATGACAAAGGAAGCACAGCTCCATCTCTCCTCTCTCCTCTCCGATTCTAATTAATGCTGCCGCCTCATTTATAAATAATTGTTTAGAACGCCACCCAGCTGTTGCTATGGCGACGAGGCGACCTATGGTGATCCTCAGTGAGGGCTGGTAACCGGAGTATGTGTGTGTGACTGTTGTGGGGGACGGGGACCGGGGGAAGGGGACACACACACACCTCAGGACCCATTGTGAAGGGAGTGCAAGTAGTCTGCCAGCTTTGAGAGCCATTCATTGATCTCTGCTGTCAACTCTCACCCCACCTCAGCCTCTAATCTCACAGCTCTCTCTCTAAAATGCACGAGAGTCAACTCAAGCACTTTCCATTATGTTAAACCGATGGCCTTTATCTGTATTCACACCCCTGATGCATTGTCCGTCATTCAGATTGCTTGCGCCTGCTGCTGCACCAGCAAATAAATACCAAGGATGTTTTAAATGTTTGTCTGCGATGTCCATTGTTTCTCGGGGGGAAATGTTGTTTTGTTGCACTCATAACTTGTTATAGGAAAGTTTTCAGATGTGATATTTTTTAAACTGTATGCAGGGTGATGCATGTGTGGTTCCAGAAATACCTCCTCAGTGGCATATTGTAATGATGGAGCAGAGGATCTGCACAGTTTCTTAGGGGGGTTTAACCAGATATTCGAGTTGCGTGGTTCCTGAAGCTGCTGTTTTTGTACTGTACTGTACAGCAGCTTTATTCCAGGGATTTCTGTCATCACTTCGGGTGTGGGGAAGGTTGTCGTGACGACGGGAAGCGATTGAAGGGTGCAGTGCTTTCTTTCCGCCCCCCTTTCCTCGATGGTTCCTCTCGCTGTTGACCTTGTGGGGGTCATTTCCACAGGAATGCAGCACAGAGTGATCAGAGCTTGCAGGGGTCTCCAGTTCTCACTGTATCAGAGCTTGCAGGGGTCTCCAGTTCTCACTTACCGTATCAGAGCTTGCAGGGGTCTCCAGTTCTCACCGTATCAGAGCTTGCAGGGGTCTCCAGTTCTCACTGTATCAGAGCTTGCAGGGGTCTCCAGTTCTCACTGTATCAGAGCTTGCAGGGGACTCCAGTTCTCACCATATCAGAGCTTGCAGGGGACTCCAGTTCTCACAATATCAGAGCTTGCAGGGGACTCCAGTTCTCACTGTATCAGAGCTTGCAGGGGACTCCAGTTCTCACCGTATCAGAGCTTGCAGGGGACTCCAGTTCTCACCGTATCAGAGCTTGCAGGGGACTCCAGTTCTCACAATATCAGAGCTTGCAGGGGTCTCCAGTTCTCACCGTATCAGAGCTTGCAGGGGTCTCCAGTTCTCACCGTATCAGAGCTTGCAGGGGTCTCCAGTTCTCACCGTATCAGAGCTTGCAGGGGTCTCCAGTTCTCACAGTATCAGAGCTTGCAGGGGTCTCCAGTTCTCACCGTATCAGAGCTTGCAGGGGACTCCAGTTCTCACAGTATCAGAGCTTGCAGGGGTCTCCAGTGCTCACCGTATCAGAGCTTGCAGGGGTCTCCAGTTCTCACTGTATCAGAGCTTGCAGGGGACTCCAGTTCTCACTTACCGTATCAGAGCTTGCAGGGGACTCCAGTTCTCACTTACCGTTAGCTCTTACCATGGTGAAAAAATCCTACATGCGTTTATCGACCGGATCAAACAATGTGTACTCACAGAGGGAAACCATTTCCTCAGGAAAAATAAATAAATAAAAAGCAGCTAGCTACGCCTATAAAGAAAAACACACACACACACACTTAATGCTGGGCCTAGAAAGAGAATACCCCTTCTCATGCGTGTGGATACCAAGTGAGATAATTTCTCATAAACTTGTTGAATACAATGGAAGTTGAACTCAGCACTGATCTCTTCCCACAATGATTTCATTTGAGTAACACTAGAAAAGGCTGCGTCTGGCTTGTGAGGAAAGATATAACCAGTCTTTGTAGTGGCCTCTACCTCAACATACAGATGGAGGAGAGAGCACTTTGTTCAAAGGAGCTCAGAAGCGGGCCACAAGTCTGACTTAAAGGAGCTGAGAAGCGGGTCACAAGTCTAACTGGACCAGTAGCACAAAATAGAAATGAATGATTGGAACTGAAAATACAACAGCTATTCATTTCATCAGAATATTGTCACAGTGTAAATAGTCTAAACACCACCCTCCCTGCAATTTTACATATTTTTTGAAGACAGAAATGCACCATAGAGAGACTCCCAAGCACGGTTTGAGATGCTTTCTTCATAATCGTGGCAGGCCTGTGTTAGTGACAGAAAATAGCAGCATTTAGTTCAATTGATGACGACAGGTCAATAAAACCAATCCAGCAGGAAAGGATTCCTCTGCCGCTGCATGAAGGATCATGCAATATTAACCACCATTGATGGGATTGATTGAAATGTCTTGGGACATTAATCAGCAGAGGCATTTCTTGTGAACTCGCTCCAGTGCTGTCTGTGAGTCCTGGCCTGCACAAGCGAGAGGGTTTTTATATTATGAACATGCCAGTTCCAGCTATGCCTGTCGGAATCCCCACCCCGCACTCAAAATATGGGAATCCTTATAAACGTTTACTCTAGTAAAAGCACAGCAAAGTGTAATAAGCATAGTGAAAGCACGGTAAAGCATAGGGAAGCATTGTAAAGAATACTAAGGTGTGGTAAAGCATATTAATAAACATGGCAAACCAGGGTAACCTATGGTAAATGCACAGTATAACCACCTCTCTGCCCTCTGTGTGCTTCCAGGTGGCAATCAAGTTGATCCGGAAGGACAAAATCAAGGACGAGCAGGACATGGTGCACATCAGGAGGGAGATTGAGATCATGTCCTCGCTGAGGCACCCGCACATCATCAGCATCTACGAAGGTAACGCTGCAAACAAGAGACCCGGATCAGGGCTAGCTGTGCTTTCACCCACCTCCCTCCCTCCCTGTCTAACCCTAACCCTAACCCTAACCCTAACCCTAACCCTCCCTCTCTGTCTCTTCAAACCCATCTGTCTATCTCTCACAGTATTTTCTGTGTTTATGCCCTATGCCTCTCTGCTTCCTAGCTGTCTAGGAGAGTACAATGTTCTAAATATAGATCTGGCAGGCAGTGAAGCTGCTGTTAGATAGAGCTGGAATCTGAGTCCAGGAGTAGATGGGGGGGGGTTCTAAAAGTGCTTTTGAACTCCGAGACACCAGTGGATGGAATGTCAACACACTGGGATTAATTGGGGGATGCGGTAGCTGAGCCACGTCGAGGAGGGGGTGTTCCTGGCTTCAGAGTCGATAGCTCCAGCCTGGCTCCATGCTCACCGGGGCCCCTGGGACTACAGCACTGGGTGTTGACAAGCTAGTTGTTTAATATTACAGTTCAGTGCAATGATGATCAATGCAATATACATGTACTCTTGTGAGCAGGTATCGCAGGTCAGATGGAAGTGTGGTTGAATAACAGTAGCTATTGATTCTGAGCGGGAGCTGGTACCTGAGAACGACACAAGAACACGAGGAGGGTCACCCTGTGGAGCACAAACAAGATGCTGCTCCCTTAAAACACATGCTGCTACATTCTGCAGAGTAGATAAATCTGCTAGTGGAATCCTTTCGGTTTTCTGCAGTCTGTCTGCATGTGTGTGTGTGTGTGTGTGTGTGTGTGTGTGTGTGAGTGCGCTACACAGGTCACGCGCAGGGCAGCTGAAATCAATCCCCTCCCCCAGGTCTCACAGCCAGCGCGGGTCTTGTGGGACGGAAGGCAGGCTCTGACTCTGGAAGAGGGGGGTCCCACATCAGAGGAGTCAGGTTTCGGATGGGGTTTACAAGCTGCTTTATCAAGACTGGTCCACTGACCCCCCCCCCACCACCGCTAAACATCTGCTTCTTATTACTCTGCAGCTGTAAATCCCAGGGCCAGGGGAGATGGGATCTCTGTAGATGAAACACAGGCTCCTACAGCTGCTTCTATTGAAGAACTCAGCTAACCCATTCCAGGACATCTCCCCAGTCCAGCAGCACACCACGGGGGCTGTTTGAACTGAACAGCACAGTGTCTGAATATTTCCACAGCAACGGTGTTCCCCCCAAACACGGGTGATTTACTGACTGTTAATCCCCCGGGCCACTATAAAACATGATGCTCTTCTGCTATTTAGGGCAGCAGCACTGGGATCTAAGACATGTTAGTAATGGTGCATAATTATCAAGTTTTTTGCTGCAAGAACCACCCAAGTTTACATGATATATGATCTGTCTTTCTCCCGCTTCACTGAAGGGTGCTTACAGAACAAAGCAGCAGTAACACACCGACCCAGGGATGTCATTAGGCCCCGTGGAATATTGCATGTGGAATCTGTTAGGGAGAGCATCTTGAAGACAGCATGATTCGCTAGTTGCCTCTACTAGAACTAAATATAATTGGTAGGATGAAGTTTGCCAGCTACGGGGACATAGCCTGCATATCTGTTTGTCCGATCGTCAGTGCTTTGGTCACGGTTACATTTTTGGCTATATCTTGTGAACTGCACATTCATTTGCAATGAAACTAGATATTAAGCATAGAAGAATCTGTGTAGTGCCCTTAATGTTCTCCTATCTAGGCTGGCTTGTTTTCAGGCTGTATCTTCAGATTTGTCTTAAAGGCAAAGTCAGACAAGGTTGGTGCGGGCAGCCCGTGGACAGGCTGTGGTGGTTCTGCAGTGATCTCCAGGGCTCTGATTCGTGGCGGGTCTGTGAGCCGCAGTGGCTGCCAGTCCACAGCTCACAGCCTTAGGAACATGTTGCTTCACAGCTTGTCATCTCCTGGAGCACAAGTGGAGAGGAGAGATAATGTCTTTTATAACCACAGCAGAGACTCTACACTGATAACAGCCTCGACCACGGGGGGGAAACACGTGCAATTTACAAAATACACAAAACCTGCATTAACTGGACTCTCAGCTCCGATCATGTCAGTGGAATGGAGTTCAATTTGAAGACACACGATCGGGTTTGTTCAGTACTGACTCTCAGCTCCGATCATGTCAGTGGAATGGAGTTCAATCTGAAGGCACACGATCGGGTTTGTTCAGTACTGTCTCTCAGCTCCTATCATGTCAGTGGAATGGAGTTCAATCTGAAGGCACACGATCGGGTTTGTTCAGTACTGACTCTCAGCTCCGATCATGTCAGTGGAATGGAGTTCAATCTGAAGGCACACGATCGGGTTTGTTCAGTACTGACTCTCAGCTTCGATCATGTCAGTGGAATGGAGTTCAATCTGAAGGCACACGATCGGGTTTGTTCAGTACTGACTCTCAACTCCGATCATGTCAGTGGAATGGAGTTCAATCTGAAGGCACACGATCGGGTTTGTTCAGTACTGACTCTCAACTCCGATCATGTCAGTGGAATGGAGTTCAATCTGAAGGCACACGATCGGGTTTGTTCAGTACTGACTCTCAACTCTGATCATGTCAGTGGAATGGAGTTCAATCTGAAGGCACACGATCGGGTTTGTTCAGTACTGACTCTCAACTCCGATCATGTCAGTGGAATGGAGTTCAATCTGAAGGCACACGATCGGGTTTGTTCAGTACTGACTCTCAACTCTGATCATGTCAGTGGAATGGAGTTCAATCTGAAGGCACATGATCGGGTTTGTTCAGTACTGACTCTCAACACCGATCATGTCAGTAGAATGGAGTTCAATCTGAAGGCACACGATCGGGTTTGTTCAGTACTGACTCTCAACTCCGATCATGTCAGTGGAATGGAGTTCAATCTGAAGGCACACGATCGGGTTTGTTCAGTACTGACTCTCAACTTCGATCATGTCAGTGGAATGGAGTTCAGTCTGAAGGCACACGATCGGGTTTGTTCAGCACTGACTCTCAGCTCCAATCATGTCAGTGGAATGGAGTTCAATCTGAAGGCACACGATTGGGTTTGTTTTCAGTAAAGTATTTTCATCCTCATGATTCTACTGTACCGGGCTCCCTCCATATTTAACGATTCAATCATTCACGAATATGGTTAATGCACAGTTAGTACACGCTGACAGTACATTGTAAAAGTACTACACTGTATAAGGGCGCTTCACTAATTCACTGTTTTTTTCACAATTTTGGTGATGTGTAAGTCAGACAGCAAGAAAAATAGGAAGACCTGTACAGTAATCGTGTGCCTCCTAAAAATGGGGAGTCTTATGGGAGTTTGGATTTAAAAGTTCCTGTGCTTGGTCTGGTTATGTACCTGAGTACATTGCACTGTGCTGATGTGAGCTGCTGTCTGCCCAGGAGGAAAGTGACAGAGAGACAGGGTGTATTCCTGTTCACAGAGCAGGGGGTCAGACACTCAGACACTGCTACTGGCACACTTGTTGTTTTCTTTTTCCCCGGATGCCACACTTACTGGGGTCAGAAGTCGAGGGTTGGCAGGAAGTCATGGTAGAATTGGGTGCAGAAGGGTGCAGGATTCGGTGACGAGGTGTGAGAGGCACGCGCTTTTTTTCCTAGGCTGTTTATTACACTTATGTTTGGGTGGTCTGCATCCAAGAGGTTGTCTGCTTTAATTCAGCTGTGGGGTTTTTCTTGCTCTGTCATTAATTTAACAATGTTTAAACAATCACATTTAACTTGTTTGTTTTCTCAAAATTGCCAAATGGGGCATTCTCGTCTCATTGCAAACGGATCTTGAAGGACTGGAAGCCAGGGTTTGTGTAACTGAAGCACTGGAAGCCAGGGTTTGTGTACCTGGACTGGAAGCCAGAGTTTGTGTACCTGGACTGGAAGCCAGGGTTTGTGTACCTGCACTGGAAGCCAGGGTTTGTGTACCTGGACTGGAAGCCAGGGTTTGTGTAACTGAAGCACTGGAAGCCAGGGTTTGTGTAACTGAAGCACTGGAAGCCAGGGTTTGTGTTACTGAAGCACTGGAAGCCAGGGTTTGTGTACCTGGACTGGAAGCCAGAGTTTGTGTACCTGGACTGGAAGCCAGGGTTTGTGTAACTGAAGCACTGGAAGCCAGGGTTTGTGTAACTGAAGTACTGGAAGCCAGGGTTTGTGTTACTGAAGCACTGGAAGCCAGAGTTTGTGTACCTGAACTGGAAGCCAGGGTTTGTGTACCTGGACTGGAAGCCAGGGTTTGTGTACCTGGACTGGAAGCCAGGGTTTGTGTACCTGGACTGGAAGCCAGGGTTTTTGTTAACACCCTGAACGCTGGCCCTGTGTCTGCCTTGCTGGCAGCGAGTCGTTCCAAGTGTACAGCGCTGTGTTTGTAAACGACTGTTTACTGAGACGTGTTTTTACTTTGGGGACCTTCTGGGAAGAATGCCTTATCCCCTGAAGCCTGTATCACCGTGTATTACCAGCACGGCGCCGCCTGCACATTTAACACATTTGGGTCAGCTTAAGATTATACATTCTGGAACAGATTCTGCATTTCATTATTAAAAGACAGCTAGCTAAGCAAGGCATTCTAATCGATTTTCTTAATTCTTAATAGCACACAACCTTATCACCCCCACTTTCTTTTTTGGGAGTTTTAATTCCTGGTGTCTTACCATCACATGATTAGACCACTGGAGTGAAAGTGAGCAACATCACAGGATGGGACTCGACACCGACGGTTTTATTATGCATGGTTTATTTTATTATGCATGGTTTTATTTTGCATGGTTTCTTTTATTATGCATGGTTTTATTATGCATGGTTTCTTTTATTATGCATGGTTTTATTATGCATGGTTTTATTATGCATGGTTTCTTTTATTATGCATGGTTTTATTATGCATGGTTTTATTATGCATGGTTTTATTATGCATGGTTTCTTTTATTATGCATGGTTTTATTATGCATGGTTTTATTATGCATGGTTTTATTATGCATGGTTTCTTTTATTATGCATGGTTTTATTATGCATGGTTTCTTTTATTATGCATGGTTTTATTATGCATGGTTTTATTATGCATGGTTTTATTATGCATGGTTTCTTTTATTATGCATGGTTTTATTATGCATGGTTTTATTATGCATGGTTTTATTATGCATGGTTTTATTATGCATGGTTTCTTTTATTATGCATGGTTTCTTTTATTATGCATGGTTTTATTATGCATGGTTTTATTATGCATGGTTTCTTTTATTATGCATGGTTTTATTATGCATGGTTTTATTATGCATGGTTTTATTATGCATGGTTTCTTTTATTATGCATGGTTTCTTTTATTATGCATGGTTTTATTATGCATGGTTTCTTTTATTATGCATGGTTTTATTATGCATGGTTTTATTATGCATGGTTTCTTTTATTATGCATGGTTTCTTTTATTATGCATGGTTTTATTATGCATGGTTTTATTTGAAAAATCTGCTTGTGACAAAGAAGCAAAGAAACAAAAGATATTCCACAGCAGTTAAGGGGGAGCCAGTTATAATGTTGTTAGCGCGAGGAAGTAAGAAGATACATATGAAAGCATTGGTATCACTACTTTAAAGATGTATTCCTGAAACCATTTTTTTCTTTAGTTGTGATATCATCGCTGCTCTTTGTGGAGTTGAAGCTATCATTTCTGATGTGCGCTGTATGCTTGGTCAATGACAATCTGCTGCAGTTTTT
Organism: Acipenser oxyrinchus oxyrinchus; assembly: GCA_030684275.1. NCBI lineage: Eukaryota > Metazoa > Chordata > Actinopteri > Acipenseriformes > Acipenseridae > Acipenser > Acipenser oxyrinchus. Next base: position 55,773,499 of record CM060254.1, on the reverse strand, counting down.
TTTAATGCTGATATTTACAGAACCGTGATACAAATGAACTTAAATTAAATTAAGAACTAGAAAAATTAGCTAGGGATTTTACAGGATCCCAAGTCATTTCTTAACAGTTTCTAATTTGTGTTTAATTGGGTCCCTCAGAATCAGGTCACATTGTGCTCAAGTAATGGGACAGAGGGAGGTTTGTAAGCAGAAGTAAGCCCCTTCCTCTCCTCAGCTCCACCAGCCCTGAGCAGACTAAGATCTTAGATTAGAATCACGGTTCTGCAATTCCTTGAGGCAACAAGGAAAGTTGTAATAATGAAATTACAGACACTTAAAACAGTGACTATTGAAACCTGGCCAGATTTACCCAGGACAAGCAATGTTATTGTTTCAGTGACATTAAGCAACATCCTATTGTTTAAGTGAAAATAAACAACATCCTCATGCAGCCAAATTGTTTGTATAGTAACAACATAAGACAATGTATGTATTAGAAAGCCCCTCAATGCTCATCTGGTTCTCAGCATCAATTCCATATCCTCACCACGTTATGAAAATAAGGGTCTATTACTCTCTAATTTCCAGCTGTGTCCTCTGGCCATGGTTTCTATGCTATGCCTGCAGTATTGCTTAGGGTTCATTTTGTCAACGTCCTTTAAGAATTGACGTATGCAGTACTGTAGCTGTTTTTCTTTCAAGAGAACTGGTGCACACCTTGAACCAAGTTTCGTAAGCCTGTACCACAGAGTATAGACGTGTGTGGGCAAATAGGGGAAAATGTCAAACCCAAGTTTCCCCACACTCTGGTGTCACACACTGCCAGACCTCTTCTCACAGCCCTGGTGACACTGCCAGGCCTCAGCCCTGGTGACACTGCCAGGCCGCAGCCTTGGTGACACTGCCAGGCCTCAGCCCTGGTGACACTGCCAGGCCTCAGCTCTGGTGACACTGCCAGGCCGCAGCCCTGGTGACACTGCCAGGCCGCAGCCCTGGTGACACTGCCAGGCCGCAGCCCTGGTGACACTGCCAGGCCTCAGCCCTGGTGACACTGCCAGGCCTCAGCCCTGGTGACACTGCCAGGCCTCAGCCCTGGTGACACCTCCAGGCCTCAGCCCTGGTGATACTGCCAGGCCTCAGCCCTGGTGATACTGCCAGCGACCTCCAGCTGCTGGGGGTAGATTTCATCAACCTATACCTGGATTGTTTCATGTAGTTCTACGGTTCCAGGGGATCCATCTGGACTGCATCAAACATGTGTTTTTACAGGTAATCCTGTGATTACCAGGGGAAAGAGGTTGATGCATGCCAGAGTGATTTCCCCAAGTGCAGTAAAATGCTCTAAAAAACACATTCCTTATCCTGGCTGGGTATAGACTAATCTAATCAACCCCTTTGTATCTACTCATGAGAAGTATGATTGAGTGCTTGAAGTTATGGATTTGAAGGCAGTAGGGCATGTTAGTTTCCGGATGGATGTGCTGGAAAGGTGGGTTTGACCTGTTTTTCTCCACTGCAGTGTTTGAGAACAAAGACAAGATTGTGATCGTGATGGAGTACGCCAGTAAGGGAGAGCTCTACGATTACATCAGCGAGCGCAGGAGCCTGAGTGAGAGGGAGACGCGCCACTTCTTCAGGCAGATTGTCTCCGCTGTCCACTACTGCCACAAGGTAAGAGCTCCACTCACTCCTGCTACCAGAGCTGCCCTTCACCATTGCAATAAGCTAAGCACTCCTGTCACTGTTATTACAAGTCACCTGTGGACTATGGAGGGTCTGTGTGTGAAGGGGGTATTAATGGGTTTACTTGGATGTCTGGTTCTTAAGAAAGGGAGGAAGACATATGGAAGAGAAGCAGAAAGATGGACAAATGAGGCAGGATCGTAAGTCCCATTACAAATTTGTACAACTATTTGTTACGTTATGATCTTGAAAGAAAGAATGTAAGAAAGAAAGTAGACCTTTTCAGTAGTTATCCCAGCTCTACATTCAAGTTATTTATTGAACTCAGTTAAACATGCACAGGCTGGACTGCCCTATTGTCTGCACAGCTGGAAGGGGTGGTGATGTCACTGGCCCGGATGGAAACCATTGTGCTGACTGCAGCTAATCAGAGAGCTGAGGGCCATCATGAGGATTCTAGTGTCTCCATGGCGAGGACCCATTGGTGACACAGGAAGCTCTCACCATGCCGAAGGAATGAGTGGAATCCAGACTCCAGCAGAGCGGGAGTGAGCTGTGTGTGCATGTGTGTGTGAGTGTAGAAGTGTGTGTGTGCAAAGTTCCTTCTGGAACTCCAAGCCCTCATCCTGGGAAGACATTCCATGAATTGCTGAGCATGTGAGAGACATCCATCATTGCTGAGCCGGCCTGGGACTGCTGCTCACTCAGTGCTCACTCGTCCTCCCCTTGGAGGTGTGATTGATGACCAGAGACTTGAATTCAATCCTAATGAGCATGCAACAAGATCTGTTATCCTGTTACCATGCAAATAAAAATGAATACGGTCCTCCCTATCTAGGTGTTACTGATTAACTTTGATTCTAATTGGATTCTTTAACTGGCATGCAATTGGATCAGTTATCTCTACAACAGGATCAAAGCAGAAACAAGAACAGAACAGGCAACTAATGACTCCCTTTGAGCATCTTATTGGGTCAGTCAGTCGCCACCCTTGCATGTTCATTTAAAAGCTGATAAGAAACAAGGGCAATTAATAATACCGTCAAGGTACTGTCATAAAACATCCCTGTCAAGTTCGGTTAATCCTAATACTTTACTACCACTCCTGGACTACAGAACTTCAAATTGCCATCTAATGTATGCACATATGTGTGTGTGTGTGTGTGTGTGTGTGTGTATGTATGTATATATGTATGTATGTATGTATGTATGTATGTATGTATGCATGTTTGTGCACTAATGTGTTTTGCTTCTTCTGTGTTTCAGAATGGAGTGGTTCACAGGGATCTGAAACTGGAAAATGTACTTCTGGATGAAAACTGTAACATTAAGGTAAGAGACTTGTTAAAAAGCTTGCCAGGACTTTATCATGCGCTTACTATTCCTTACTGTGCTTTACTGCTATGATTTTACCATGGTGCGCTGTTAATAGAGGCTAACCCTGTATACGATTTGTCTCAATATACTGAAAGCGAGAGGCAACTCCTTATAACATGCAAGACACTGAAAAAAACTAAAAACCTCTGTGTAATTTTAGGACTCCATTTCTTTTGTAGTACTACTGTCCATCTGCTGAGTAGAGGATTGAGCTAATGGGGGTAAATATGTTATCAACCCATTGCTCTATAAAAAGATACAAAGTGGGGGTCTTTCATTAAAGGTCTTTCATTAAAGTTTCAAAATTGCTCATCGGCAGTATTGCCAAATGAATCCACTGCACACGATTCTAACATTGAAATTGCGAGCAGAGCTGTGCGTTAATAAAAAAGAAATATCTTTCGAAAATGTCTTCAGCACCAGAAAAGGAGGAGCAGTCGTTAGTGGCTAGTGCTTGTTATAAGGGGGTCAAATAGATGATCACTCCTTTAAATTCCTATATGGATCAAAAAGTTCTTGCACTCTGTCCTGATGAAGTTAATCCCCCCAAATGCCATAATCCCCAAAACATCTGTGATATTGAATCCGAAAGGACGTGCCCTTCCTGTATGAATAATACCTTCGACAAGCAGCCCAGAAAGAAAGACAGGAAGAGCTGGGCATAGCACAGGCAGCGACTCAGCCACTCTCAATCCCAGACTGAACTTGGAAAGCATCTGAACCAGCAGCGAGTGCCAGGGAGGTGAAGCAATCGCCGCTCGCATTCATCTCCCTGCAGGAAGATTTAATGGGAGCAGCGATAAGCATCAGTCTGTGAGGAAGGGTGGGACCCCGCTGTAAATGAGGCTCTTCCTGAGCGATGGCAAGGCAAGGGAGGAGGGAGGAGGGAGGGAGCGAGGGATGTGTGTGTGGGGGGGGGGCGTCCTGCTGCTTGGGATCTGAATGCGGGTGTCACTCAGGGGCGTGCACACTTCACAGCAGAGAGGGGTCTGAGAGGAAGGACAGGCTCCCCGGAGCGGAGGAGCTGTTCTGCTGAGATAGGGGGGTCTTATGTACTTTCGTGGGAAGTGGCTATTACTGCACCCCAAATCTTGATCCTTTACCATATCATTATTATTATTATTATTATTATTATTTATTTCTTAGCAGATGCTCTTATCCAGGACGACTTACAATTGTTACAAGATATCACATTATTTTTTACACTTTTTTATTTTATTTTTATTTTTTACGTATAATTTCCCATTTATACAGTTGGGTTTTTACTGGAGCAATCTACGTAAAGTACCTTGCTCAAGGGTACAGCAGCAGTATCCCCCACCTGGGATTGAACCCATGACCCCTCTGGTCAAGAGTCCAGAGCCCTAACCACTACTCCACACTGCTGCTCCACATATGCTGAGAGATGATGGTGGCTAGCTGGTGAGAGCTGATGGCCTGCTCTCTTTCAGTTGGCCATGCTTCATCGTACTGTTTGAAGTCCCTGTTTTTCACTGTGCAGCCCATGAGGAGCTCATTCACGGTCCATGCAGTGCATTGCAGACAGAGAGGCACTCAGGTAGAGCCTGAAATAAAGGGAAACACGGAGGCAGGCCCACAGGCAGGCAGGGAAAGAGAACGAGAAGGGAGAGAGAAGGCAGAGGACTTCCCTTCCTGACTCTCCATTCTTCAAGTCGTAGGCAAAGACCTCAGCCCTCTGCTTTCATCACCCTCCCATTGAAAGGAAAAGCTCCCACAGGATACTGTTTATGATTCAATTAGGATCATGGAAGGTTTTACAATTACGGCTTGCTGCACTTCCTGAAAAAAAAGAATTAGTTTGAAATGGAATATTATATAAATACACACAATGTATGATGTGAGGACATTCTCTGAATTCAAAACCTCTGACTCATAATCCTACAGGAGGAGAAGAAAAGAAAAACAAAGAGCAAACAGAACACACACTAATGTGAAGCGCAGCTGGTTTTGGAGAGGGAGTGGGATCTTACGTTTGTTATCATTTAAAGTTTTTGTGTACATCCAAAAACAACCTTTTAATTTTTTTCATTGTGTGTATATACACTGCTGTGCAAAAGTCTTAGACATGTTGCATTTTTCTATTCTGATGCATTATGAGCATCAAAAATTTACTCAAAGCCTCCAATAGTGTTTTCTACTATTATAACAACCTTGACTTGCATAAAGAAGGAAAAACAAGGATGAGCAATACTTGAAGATAATGTCCTTAAGGAATAGAAGACGAGTGTTCAATTGACAACAGAACCGGCAGAAGGCACAGGTGTCATTGTCCATCAAATCAACAGTACGAAGATCACTCTTGAAATCAGGACTTAAAGGATGTGTTGCAGTAAGAATACTTCTGTTAAGAAAGGGGAACAAGACTAAAAAGCTAAAATATGCACAAGAACACAGAAACTGGACTGTGGAACAATGGTCAAAAGGTGCTTTGTACTGTTAATGGATGGACAACGACACCTGTGCCTTCTGCCAGTTCTGTTGTCAATTCAATGTTTGTCTTCTTTCTGTTCCTTAAGGATATTCTCTTCAAGTATCCTTGTTAGACAGCTTTTGGGTCTTCCAGTCCTGGGTTTGTCATTTACAGATGATGTTTCTCCGTACTTGTTGATTATGCTTAAGATACCACACCTTGAAACTCAAGTGATTTTTCCTTCTTTATGCAAGAAAACACTAGTGGAGGCTTTGAGTAAATTGTTGATGCTCATAATGCATCAGAGTAGAAAAATGCAACATATCTAAGACTTTTGCACAGCAGTGTATATATAAAGTACCTCCACTTTTCTTGGCTTTTTTGAGCAAAAACTATATATATACTGTATATCCCCCCAATGAACACATTGACCATGATGTCATTAGAAAGCTATGAGTGTACACAGCAGCACTGATCAGTAGACGCTGCTTGCCTGTGTGGAGGTGCCTAACCAGCTGTCCTGTCCGTTTCAGATTGCAGATTTCGGCCTCTCCAATCTCTACCACAAGGACCGGCTCCTGCAGACGTTCTCGGCAGCCCCTCTACGCCTCCCCGGAGATCGTCAATGGCCGGCCCTACCGCGGGCCCGAGGTGCGTCACCATGGCAACAATATAGCACCTTGCAAGGGATTCACTGATACTCCATATTAAAAAAAACCTCTTATTTTAAATACTTTTTATTTAAAAACAGGAATTCTAGAACATGGTACACAAAACACTTGGAAGGCAACACACTTCCGTTTGCAGGTTCCATTTTTAGTGCATGTTTATGGGAGGGAGACTGTTCAGAAAACATTTGCTTTCTAAAGACTTTTTAAACAGACAGGGAGGTTTATGGTGCTTATGAATAATAACATAAAACAGCAGCCACAGTTTGGGTTACGGCAGGGGATCAGCAGAAAAGAGGGGAGCACACAACACTGAAATAATGTTTTCATGGAAAGGAACAGTTAATCCAATGACAATGCTCCAATATGTTCTCTGATAAATAGGTTTGAATAACTTTTCAAGTTTTTTCTCTGAAAAATACCAGAATTATTTGTGTGCATGTAAGCTCCAAAATGTCGTAGACAGTAAAACAATATGAAGGTTAGCTTCACTAGTGCAACACGCTTCCCATTTAAGGTATACAGTATGCTGGCAGGGCTACGAGGGGAATGCAATATCTCAGGTAAACAAGCCCAGTTCCACTGAAGAAAGCTTCACCTACAGCAGAGGGCTAGGGCAGGCTGGAATGTACACTGATCACAATCTGCTGGCAGCTGGGTTCCACACCTCAACTGATCTGCTGAAATATTTACAGATTTTCTTCTGCTTTTAGGCTTTCAGACAGCTCACTCAAAAATCACACAGGCAAAACAAAGTGGGTCCCGCTGAACACCCTTCATATTGCACAGTATTGCGTCACATATTCCATTTATACCCGTGGGTACTGCAGTTATAAAAAAAATAAGACATGTCCAAACACACTAAAATATAATTAAAAGCAACTGCTGAAACAAAACCGCCCAACAATACCCCTTAAAGCAGCCGCGGCAGGGCTATGCTGGAGACCACATGGTACCTGCAGGGCTGTGCTGGAGACCGCATGGTCCCTGCAGGGCTATGCTGGAGACCGCATGGTCCCTGCAGGGCTGTGCTGGAGACCGCATGGTCCCTGCAGGGCTGTGCTGGAGACCGCATGGTCCCTGCAGGGCTGTGCTGGAGACCGCATGGTCCCTGCAGGGCTATGCTGGAGACCGCATGGTCCCTGCAGGGCTGTGCTGGAGACCGCATGGTCCCTGCAGGGCTGTGCTGGAGACCGCATGGTCCCTGCAGGGCTGTGCTGGAGACCGCATGGTCCCTGCAGGGCTGTGCTGGAGACCGCATGGTCCCTGCAGGGCTGTGCTGGAGACCGCATGGTTCTTGCAGGGCTGTGCTGGAGACCGCATGGTCCCTGCAGTGCTGTGCTGGAGACCGCATGGTCCCTGCAGGGCTGTGCTGGAGACCGCATGGTCCCTGCAGGGCTGTGCTGGAGACCGCATGGTCCCTGCAGGGCTGTGCTGGAAACCGCATGGTCCCTGTAGGGCTGTGCTGGAGACCGCTATTAAGTTTTGTGTTTTTGTCCTACTTCTCCTGATCTTTCTTTTTTCCCTTGACATTCACTGTGGGTACCTTTGCGGGCAGTCTCCCTGCAGGGGTGGTTGTTGAGGCACATTGCAGCATGGGGAGGCTCACAGTGCTGCTGCTCTTTGAGTATAAATAGAGTGCTTTAAACACTACTAGATGTGCTCACATCCTGTCTATGCTGTGGTGATTGCAGGTGGACAGCTGGGCCCTGGGCGTGCTTCTGTACACACTGGTCTACGGCACCATGCCTTTCGACAGTGGCGACCACAAGAACCTCATCCGGCAGATCAGCAGTGGGGAGTACCGCGAGCCCACGCAGTCATCAGGTACTGCGGACTGTGCTTTACCACGCTGTACCACACAGCGCTGCACCACGGAGCCTGTACCATGGAATGCTGTACCACGGAGCTCTGTACCACGGAGCTCTGTACCACAGAGCGCTGTACCACCCAGCGCTGTACCATGGAGCACTGTACCATGGAGCGCTGTACCATGGAGCGCTGTACCACGGAGCGCTGTACCAGGGAGCGCTGTACCACAGAGCGCTGTACCACGGAGTGCTGTACCACGGAGCGCTGTGCTGAGCAACGCTTGCTTGTGCTTCACCGTGTTTTCACAAGGCTTGAATTCATTCCACTCACTGCCATACTATTCTTGCTCTCTCGCTCTCCCTTTATGGTTTAGAAAGTATTGCTACAACATAATGCTGGTTGACTTTTCCATTCTTTGTTGGTTTTGCTTTCCTGCTCTCTCTTCCCTCCCTTCCCCACTTGCTGTCTTCGTGCTCTGTTTTCTCCCCTTCCACCCTTTCTCTCATCTCCCATTGTCAATATCTCATGATGCTTTTACATTAGAGACTTAATAATGTTTAAATCTATTAGCAAACATGTTTGTTTTCAGGTATGTCAGTATTCTGACCCCCTTGATGAGATGAGGTTAAAAGCTCCATGCTTTTTTGTATAGTGGTTAAGATGCTCTCTTGCGGTGTGCAAGGTCGCTGGTTTGTGCCCAGCCTCTGCAGACTGTATTTTTCTGAACTGTAATTGTAACTCACAGTCTGTGACTGTTGCAATCTTTCGAGTGAAGTCTGTGATCTCAGGGGTTCTTGGTAAAATAAATAGATACATTGATGAAATCCCCCAGTGCTAACTCGTCTCTCTCTCTCTCTCTCTCTCTCTCTCTCTCTCTCTCTCTCTCATACCCTCCCATTCCCTGTCCAGATGCGCGTGGTCTGATCCGATGGATGCTGATGGTGAACCCGATAGGAGGGCCACAGTGGAGGATATCGCCAACCACTGGTGGGTGAACTGGGGCTGCAGTCGCAGCGCAGGCGACGCGATTCCCGCGGGAGGCCGGCTCCCCTCTGCTGGCGCGCTTCATCGACTGGCAGCACCGCTCCTCCGGCCTGCAGCCCGAAGCTCGAGAACAAGCCGGGCAAACCACTCGGTTGCCCGCCAGCCTCTGCAGCGCAAGTCCAAGAAGGAGAATGACATGGCTCGCCTCTGGACGATGAGGACAAGCCGGGCCTGAAGAGACCCAAAGGCATCCTGAAGACCAGGACCCCGGAGAGCAGGGCTCCCACAGCACCGAGCCACGGAGGCTGCCGCTTCCTGTCAGGAACTCGACTCCAGCTCGACTCTGGAGCAGGACAAAGCCAGCGGGGCCTCGCCGCCAAGATGGCGGCTGGGAATCGACCACCATGCCCAAAAGGGCATCCTCAAAAGACCCAGCAGCAGAGGGAGTCGGGTATTACTCCTCCCCGAAGGCAGCGAGTCCTCCGAGCAGCTAGGGCGGCGGAGAGTCTCCCCAAACTAACTCTGCCATCAAGAGAGCTCTGGGAGGAAAGGGATTCTGAAGCGGAATGGGAAATACTCCACCATCGGCACCCTGCCAGCCATGGCTGGAGCGAGAGAGTCCTCTGCTGAAGGCCCTAGCTCTCCCGGCTGTCCCGAGCCTGAGCCGCCCCTCCAGCGTGGTGAGCGACGACAGCATCCTGTCCAACGAGTCCTTCGACCTGCTGGACTGGCCTGCCAGCGTGGGCTCTGGAGCAGGTGGGGGGAGGGCCAGGATCAGGAGCTGCGTCTCAGCAGATAACCTGCTCCAGGTGGGGATTTTGGCGACTCCAGGCCGCACCGCAGCAGCACAGGGCAAAGTTCTACCGGGCGGCCGGCAGCTGGAGGGGACAGCGGCAGCTTCTCCTTGCTGGTGGACATGGACGACATGACGCAGGTCTACCAGCAAGCCCTGGAGATCACTGGCAATCTGACCTAGCCATGCAGCCGAGCACCTGGGTGGGCTGGGGGGGTAGAATGACGACCGGTAGATAGCTGGGATTTTCTTTGTTTCGTAGCGCATCGAGCCAGTGTTTGAAATCTGTTCTGAAGGTTGCAGGTTGAAACTACAACGGTGACCAAAAGTTTTGCATCACCCTAGAATGTTAAGATTGAGACCGAATTAAAAGAAAAAACTATATGAACATAATTTCTGTTCATAATACAGTTCTGTAGGGTGATGCAAAACTTTTGGCCATAGCTGTAGTTATTATTAAACCGCTAAAGATGAAAAGGGTGCTTTTTTGGTTTTCTGTTTAAACAGGATAAAAAATGGTTGACTCCACAGAAACACATGATTGCAACCAAGGGTACTAGCGAATTAGAGCAGTAGGGAGTAGTTTCTATTGTACTATTCCTCTGTCATTCCTTCCATGTCCCATTTAGAAGTTACTTGGGAAGGACAATGAAGAGAGGCTTTTACTTTCTGTAAAGAGAGCAGGATAAAAGGATATGAAGAAAGCAGGGAAGAAAGGGGAGATTAGGAAGTCAGCCAAAAGTTTGGATCAGTTGGGGCTGAAGTCTTCTGACCAGGGAGATGGATGAGAAGTGTTTGCGACCCCCGGCTCCTAATCTGTAGATGTCATGTTTGAATCTGGTTCAGGTCAGGGATCACATGACTTCGCTGGTTGGGAACCCCAGCCAGCATTAGTGTGCTGCTGGTCTAGACAGCTCTTTCCTTGATGAATGTCATTTAAAACTGTGCAATCTAAGTACTGTAACACTGCAACCTTGACTTCCAAGTGTGTGGCTTTTGCGCTGTCAGAGGCATTTGTGTTCCTCCCTCCCATCTGGCTGTCTGCTGTCTCAATATGTATCACCTTGCAGAGCAAGACATGCTTCAGAAACAGCAGGGTGGAGACTCTGTGGCCTGGACTGGACAGCACAGATGAGTCCTTTACATCGGGGCGTAATAGATAAAAAGATAGGAAAGCTGAGGATTGAATTAGAGTTAGCTGCTTAGTAGAAGGGTTGTGGATATGTTGAAGGAAAGCTGCTGTTTTATCTGGGAGAAGACATGAGGACTCTTCTTACTCACCACTAGTTATCATTTATCCCTCTTCCCTCGCTGCTTATATACCCCTTGCATGTGTACAACCCCTTCCACTATTACACAGCTCCTCCCATTCTTGCATTCAACAAATTGCCTTTCCCACTCATTCATAACCAACCCATGCATATACTGACATAGCCCCTCCCCCTTTACATAACCCCCTTCTCTTTGCATAACCCCTCCCACATATGCATGACATACTCTTGCCATGCCTCTTCTGTTCCCCAGAGTGCCTCTCCCGCTGCAGGCGAGGTTGTTGGAGGAGAGTTGTGGAGCAGACAGGATTGAGTAATGTAGTAAAGTACAGAGCAGAGCAGTGATATGGTAGAAGGATTGAGCAGGTATGCAGTAGGTTTGTTGTTGTGTTAGTGAAGAAGCAGAGCTACCAAAGAAAAGCTACTAAGTCCTGTAGCTGGAGGACCGTATTACCAAAGCCAGGCAGTTCTTATATACTCTGTGAGCTGCTGGGATCTTCACGTACCATACATACATTCTGGTCCTTTCTAAGGGATAGTGTCAAATCTGATTAAAAAAAAGCACATTATTTTAAATTGTTCTGAAAAATACACCAAAGATGACAATGCAATAAGGTACTGCAGCACAACAGTGTTTTGTTGTTCAAGGAAAGCAGAACAGAAAGAAGGAATGAATGAATGAATGCATGAATCATTGCTAAGTAAAGTGTCGTCTCTCATGCTGTGGCTCACTCTCTAACTCTGGTCCCCAGGGTGCTGCCTGACTGCTCCACGGGTTTCAGAAGCAGCAGGCAATGGAACGAGCCTGCAATCCATCCCTGTGTGTGTATCATCAGGCTTGGGGACTTGGTTCTACTTAATTTAATGAAAGTCCGCAGTGATATTTAGACTGCGTAATCCAGCCATTGTCACTGCCAGAGCAGTGGCAGGGTGGATGTAATGTATGTGCACAATATTTATACGAAGTATTACCCAAGGTAGCCTTGTGTAGATTGAAGCATGTGGGCTTGTGCTCGGACCATTATGTGGGGAGCAGATTGAGTCCTGTCAATACCAGGTGTTGTTTTTGAATTTAATAAGAGATCTTATAAAATCATGCCAATTTGATATTCTGTAGGCCATTGCACAGCAAGCTAAAGGGCACTGGTGTAACAATAATACATTGTGGTGCTGTTGCATGGGAGCTGAAACACAGCCTTCTTTAAATAAGACAGGAGTTCAAGTTTACTGAATGGGACCCGAATGGGCAGCATCACTGGTTACAGTTTCAATGCAGGTTTGCACCTTGTGTAACACAGTGCAGACAACTGGGTAACTCTATAGAACAAGGGCAGCCATTCACTGGTGAGGAAGGAAAAGGTCATTAGCTGCTGAATTCTAATGAAGTAATCATCAGTTTAAGAGCAATTCCACACATACCCTTATAAAGGTTTCCCATAGTAAAAGCATAGCAAAGTGTAATAAAGCATAGTAAAGAATAGGCACGCATTGTAAATTATGGTGAGGTGTGGTAAAGCATAATAAAAACATGTCAAACCATGGTAAATACATAGTATAACCATAGGAAAAGCGTGGTAAAACTGCAAAAAATACAGCAGTAAACCTTTATAAGCGTATGCATCTGATTAGTCTTGTTCCTACCTATATTCTCACTGCAACTCTTAATCATGTATGACAAGTAACATCCACTATACACCTTACCTACAAACAAACAAACAAACAAACAAACGATCAACGAGCACACGAACAAACAAACAAACGATCAACGAGCACACAAACAAACAAACAAACGATCAACGAGCACACGAACAAACAAACAAACGATCAACGAGCACACGAACAAACAAACAAACGATCAACGAGCACACGAACAAACAGCGAACAACTAAACTGTGCTTTCTGGAAACTGGAAATAACTAGAAAAAGTAAAAAAGAAAAAAGAAAAGGAAAAGTTTACTGGATATTGTTATTATAGTATTATTATAATATGTTATTTAATTATTATTATTATTATTATTATTATTATTATTATTATTATTATTATTGTTGTTGTTGTTTTTTCTTTGCTGTGTTATTATTATTATTATTATTATTATTATTATTATTACAGTAATCCGTCACATATCTGACTGCGATGGGACCAGAGTACGGGTGGATATGTAAAAAGTTGGATGAATGAACCCTGTTTTAAATACCATTATACACAGCTGTAACAATTACTATATTCACAAAATTATTGTTTTCAGATTCATCTTTTATTAGGGAGCTCCCCTAAATCCCTTGTGTAGAAAGATACAGGGTATTAATGCTTGTGACAGAGCAGTCATCTGCCGTGTGGGTGCGTGCATACGCTGCTGAGGGGCAGGCAGGAGATCGAGACGGAGGTTGAAGTTGATACGCCCTGCAGACGAACAGGATTTATTTACATATCAACACACTCAACAGCTCACGTGACACTACCAGCAATGGCAGCGCACGGAGCATATACAATGCATACAATGCAGTGTACGAAAAACCTTGGTAGGATCTACAATCTCTGAACTAATCTTCGCTGTTCAATAATAAACTAACGTGGCTGACGAGGTGGCGGATAAACGGTTAGGGCGGCTATGTGACGGGCGGATACGCGACGGATTACTGTATAATAATGGTTGTTTTTTAATAATTGTATTTATTGGTCTTAAAGCCATTGGGTTTGGTGTACTGCTACGCTCTGTTCTGATTTCAATGTGCCAAGCTGTGCAGATGTGACAGATGTCAGAGGAGCGGCACGGCCTGGCTGTTAGAAAGCAGGCTTGGGGTTAAGGGGGAGGGTAGTGTTGGAAAGAGTCCCCCGATCAATCCAACATCAAGGCTTTATTCATAAGGCATTACCCACACAGATTAATGCATAGGACTGCAAAGCATAGGCCCAGTGCGCTAATGCGGTATGTACTGAATCATTTTCACTATACATTCCTGTATGAATTACCAGTGGATATTAAAAAGTATATACACAAGTGCCACCTGCTGGACGGTATGTGTATATACAGCAGCCATGCTTGGGGGTCATTGTGCACCACAATGTGATCCTGGCGATAGAACCCCCTGTCACACCAAACTGAGGGGATGTAGGGATTCGGGACAGTTACTGGCTGTGCCTCCTCTCTGTGAGTATTGTGTAATTGCTACACATTTTAGGTCCCCTCTGTACTATGTAATTGCTACATATTTTGGGTCCCCTCTCTATTGTGTACCAGCTACCAACTTTCTTATCTGTTCCACATTGTGGCTACTGACTGTACTACCAGACTTGGCCAACAGAGCTGGAAGATAAAGAACATGTTTTGAATTAGTTATAAAAAAAAGGAAAAAGTCAATAATGATCTGCTGTTGCCTTTCTTTTTAAATGATTGATTAAGAGAATGTTGTAAACGGGCATTTTAAATACAGGATGTTGTATAACCCTTGGTTTGCTTCCATTCTTTCTTTGGCTGGTGTCTTATTTTATTTTAAAACTGTGATTAATAGTGCTTTAATAATTATGTTTTTTTTTAATGTAATTATGTATTTAATTATGTATTTTTATAATGCTGAAATTGTGCCTGTGTGATTCATTTGGAGTTACCACGCTATCCGATTGCCTCAGATCTCATTCTACCTGTAACACACACATGTATTAATGCAATTGTTCTCAGCGCACACAGTGTTAGTGAAAAAAAGAATTAAAGAAAGCAGTGCACTCAGTGATAACGCTTATCTACTTGAGCACAGAGATAAGCTGCAAACAATGAGGCACAACATCCACTTACCAACACAGAAAACTAACTTTCCATTTGTAATAGAAACAGCTGCATCCTGACCATTTTTTTTGTATTTACACCTCCTTGTTTCTTCAAGAAATACTGAATCAACTGCTTATAGAGTGTGTAGCAGGGTTCCCGATAAATACAGCGTCACACGTCCCCACGTGCTGCTACAGCTGTTTAAATAACGTACCTGCCATTTTTATTTTCATTGTTAACATCCTGACAACTTTTCACACTCATAACTTTAAAGTCTCTTTCAAAGCTCTTTTCAAAATTATTATTATTATTATTATTATTATTATTATTATTATTTATTTCTTAGCAGACGCTCTTATCCAGGGCGACTTACAATCGTAAGCAAATACATTTCAAGTGTTACAGTACAGGTAATAATACAATAAGAGCAAGATAAGTACAATGACTAGTTCAAGCAAGTACAAGTGTGACAAAATACAATTCAATAATACAGCAGATAAAAGTGACAGTGATAGTTACATCAAGATATGATTAAATACCAAATACTACAGTTTAAACACTTGGCAGATTACAGTACTCTGAAGTACAGGATTAAATGCAGTAAAATAAGGGGCAGATAAGAGTAAGTAAAGCATATTTAAGGAAGGGTGAAAGTGTCCCAGGGGAAAAACAGAGGAGTTCTACAGGTGTCCACTCTAGTGCACTGGGGTTTGAGATCTGTCCTCTAAATCACTGAAGGAAGAGCGATTAAAAAAAACAAACATAGCAAGTGCTCTGGCTTTTCTGTTCCGTACCACATCATGGATCGTTATTGCTGTGTTACCTGTTTGACAATGTGGGCAATAATCCTTACACTATCAGTGTACTAGAGCGGACATTTTGAAAGGAGCTTTGAAACACACTTTAAAGTTATGAGTGTAAAAAGTTGTCAGGATGTTAACAATGAAAAGAAGAATGACAGGTACATTATTGTAGGAACACGTTGGGACGTGTAATGCTATATTTTTTGCAACCCCGCTACTTACTCTTTAATGTAATCAACATTAACATGTTTTTTTTTTATGTGCATATTTCCAATGAGAAATGAAGGAACATCAGTCACAGCAGGGGTGTTGCTAGCATGCTGGTTTGTAATAATTCTCAATAGTATCACAACGGTTCGAACCGTCTAGTGCACTTCCAGTTCAATTAGCAGCAATGTCCCAGGATGCCCGGGTCCCAGTGCAACACTCACTCCAGATCCACTGTGTTGCTGTCGCTGGCGCTGCTGTGTTTGGCTGATGGTTGGGCTAGGATTTCTTCAGGGTATTATCCGAATGGTCGTTGTTTTGAACAGTTCAGCCAGGGAAGGCCACCGTTCTGTAGGAGAGGGACTTCAATGCTCCCCATTGTTCCCTCAGACAGTTCCTGTTCTGTGTGATTGGGACCAGGTGCTGCAGAACAAGGCGCCTGCACTGTGCAGCATACTGAATTCAGCCCCTTCCAGCATGGCTATGTAGTTACTGCTCGGCTCTGTCTGCTACCGGACACTTACCTGTGTGTGTGTGTGTCTGTGCTTTATGTTCCTTTAGCTTTTCCTTTCCCAGGGTACACCACATTACACTGATAAGGAGTGTATCTGCAGCATCATAGTTCTCTTAAAGGAACGTGGTCTGAGAAGCTTCCACTGTTCTTGAGTTGCTGTGCTTTCTGTGTGCCTGTCCCTCATGGAGGTCAGTGTCACACAGGTAAGCTAGGTTACATTTCTGTGGGTCTGTCCCTCATGGAGGTCAGTGTCACACAGGTAAGCTAGGTTACATTTCTGTATGCCTGTCCCTCATGGAGGTCAGTGTCACACAGGTAAGCTAGGTTACATTTCTGTGTGTCCGTCCCTCATGGAGGTCAGTGTCACACAGGTAAGCTAGGTTACATTTCTGTGTGTCCGTCCCTCATGGAGGTCAGTGTCACACAGGTAAGCTAGGTTACATTTCTGTGTGTCCGTCCCTCATGGAGGTCAGTGTCACACAGGTAAGCTAGGTTACATTTCTGTGTGTCCGTCCCTCATGGAGGTCAGTGTCACACAGGTAAGCTAGGTTACATTTCTGTGTGTCCGCCCCTCATGGAGGTCAGTGTCACACAGGTAAGCTAGGTTACATTTCTGTGTGTCCGCCCCTCATGGAGGTCAGTGTCACACAGGTAAGCTAGGTTACATTTGTGATTCGCTCTGGTCATTCTGTTGTTGGATTTAAATTAACACAAGATAGACTATTCACTCTGTAGTGTTGACAACTAGAACATTTTTCAACACTAGCTCTTCAAACTTCTTGTATAAAACTGGATGCAGTTGTTGACAAAGACCCAGTCGGGTGCAAAGTCGGTTCTGATCATTTCAATGAAATTGGTGAAGCAGGAGGGGGTCGTGGCTGACGGTTTTCCCTGCAGATGCTATGAAGACGCTTCCTGTGTACAGTGAAGGCTGCAGACACCACGATATATGATTCGAGTTACTCCGGGGTCTTTCCTCCAGCAGATTGCAGATGTGCTGAAGGGTAGCAGAGGCTGAGGATCCTGCAGCTCTCCACTCCCACTCCTCCACATCACAAGCATGGGTCACTCCTGGGCAATGTGGGATCTGGGGAGGGCTGTGATGGAAGGTAGAGATAAGAGGATCTTTAACAGCTAAGACGACAGACTCACAATAGAACCTTTCTGAGGAGCGCGGTCCACATGATAACATTGTGAATGAGCAGAGCCTTTCTGAGTAGAGCGGTCCACATGATAACATTGTGAATGAGCAGAGCCTTTCTCAGGAGAGTCCTCATGATAACATTGTGAATGAGCAGAGCCTTTCTCAGGAGCGCGGTCCTCATGATAACATTGTGAATGAGCAGAGCCTTTCTCAGGAGAGTCTTCATGATAACATTGTGAATGAGCAGAGCCTTTCTCAGGAGAGTCCTCATGATAACATTGTGAATGAGCAGAGCCTTTCTCAGGAGAGTCCTCATGATAACATTGTGAATGAGCAGAGCCTTTCTCAGGAGAGTCCTCATGATAACATTGTGAATGAGCAGAGCCTTTCTCAGGAGAGTCCTCATGATAACATTGTGAATGAGCAGAGCCTTTCTCAGGAGAGTCCTCATGATAACATTGTGAATGAGCAGAGCCTTTCTCAGGAGAGTCCTCATGATAACATTGTGAATGAGCAGAGCCTTTCTCAGGAGAGTCCTCATGATAACATTGTGAATGAGCAGAGCCTTTCTCAGGAGAGTCCTCATGATAACATTGTGAATGAGCAGAGCCTTTCTCAGGAGAGTCCTCATGATAACATTGTGAATGAGCAGAGCCTTTCTCAGGAGAGTCCTCATGATAACATTGTGAATGAGCAGAGCCTTTCTCAGGAGAGTCCTCATGATAACATTGTGAATGAGCAGAGCCTTTCTCAGGAGAGTCCTCATGATAACATTGTGAATGAGCAGAGCCTTTCTCAGGAGAGTCCTCATGATAACATTGTGAATGAGCAGAGCCTTTCTCAGGAGAGTCCTCATGATAACATTGTGAATGAGCAGAGCCTTTCTCAGGAGAGTCCTCATGATAACATTGTGAATGAGCAGAGCCTTTCTCAGGAGAGTCCTCATGATAACATTGTGAATGAGCAGAGCCTTTCTCAGGAGAGTCCTCATGATAACATTGTGAATGAGCAGAGCCTTTCTCAGGAGAGTCCTCATGATAACATTGTGAATGAGCAGAGCCTTTCTCAGGAGAGTCCTCATGATAACATTGTGAATGAGCAGAGCCTTTCTCAGGAGAGTCCTCATGATAACATTGTGAATGAGCAGAGCCTTTCTCAGGAGAGTCCTCATGATAACATTGTGAATGAGCAGAGCCTTTCTCAGGAGAGTCCTCATGATAACATTGTGAATGAGCAGAGCCTTTCTCAGGAGCAGTCCTCATGATAACATTGTGAATGAGCAGAGCCTTTCTCAGGAGAGTCCTCATGATAACATTGTGAATGAGCAGAGCCTTTCTCAGGAGAGTCCTCATGATAACATTGTGAATGAGCAGAGCCTTTCTCAGGAGAGTCCTCATGATAACATTGTGAATGAGCAGAGCCTTTCTCAGGAGAGTCCTCATGATAACATTGTGAATGAGCAGAGCCTTTCTCAGGAGAGTCCTCATGATAACATTGTGAATGAGCAGAGCCTTTCTCAGGAGAGTCCTCATGATAACATTGTGAATGAGCAGAGCCTTTCTCAGGAGAGTCCTCATGATAACATTGTGAATGAGCAGAGCCTTTCTCAGGAGAGTCCTCATGATAACATTGTGAATGAGCAGAGCCTTTCTCAGGAGAGGTCCTCATGATAACATTGTGAATGAGCAGAGCCTTTCTCAGGAGAGTCCTCATGATAACATTGTGAATGAGCAGAGCCTTTCTCAGGAGAGTCCTCATGATAACATTGTGAATGAGCAGAGCCTTTCTCAGGAGAGTCCTCATGATAACATTGTGAATGAGCAGAGCCTTTCTCAGGAGAGTCCTCATGATAACATTGTGAATGAGCAGAGCCTTTCTCAGGAGAGTCCTCATGATAACATTGTGAATGAACAGAGCCTTTCTCAGGAAAAATATCTCCGCTCACCCTTCTCTATTTTTAGCCCCTGAGCTATTCTGGAATTTCGTGCTGTTCTGAAGTCTGGTCTCTGATTGTTTGAAAAATGTCTGGCCCTCAGTCAAACCACTACAGAGCGAGCGGTCAATGATTTCCAGACCCTTCTCTGATTACAAGAGATTTCCTCAAAACAAAACCGTGTGTGTGTGCCAGTGTGTGTCTGAGTGTGTGTGTGTGTGTGTATGCGTGTGTGTGTCAGTGTGTGTCACTCTGTGTGTGCGTGTCTTAGTGTGTCTATGTGTCGCTCTGTGTGTGTATCAGTGTATTTGTGGGGGTAGAGTAGGGGAGCTCTAGCCAAGAAAATATAAACAGTGATCTCACTTTCTCTGAATCTGTTGAAAATGAAGCAAAACATGCATCTTAGTGCACACTGTTTTAACTAATGTGTTTCCCTTTAACTGATTTTCTAAATAAATGGTTTTGGTCCGATTGGCATGCAACTCCCTTGTTTTTCTAATGTGGTGGAGGCAGATATAGATATACAGCTGGAGTCGGACGGACGCACAAAGAGCTCAAGAAAGAGCAGGGCGTCTCAAAATCCCCACGCAGGACCTGAAACCCAGGATCTGTGAAGAACTGCATGCAGGGTGGGAGCTTCACTGCTGAAAATAATAAATCCAAGTAAGTAAAATAAGAGCCCCCTTTTATCTGTAGGTACTGATCAGCAAGCACAAGTTGATCTCAGTGCAACTCTGCAAACATGACAAAGTCAGACAAATGCTTTCGAAATACAACTCCTCAAACAGTCAGAGAGAATACAAATAAAGAAAACAAAATCCGTGCTCCGCAGTGTGACAGAGCACTGGAGCGCTCACGAGCTCTCCTTCTCATCCACTGCCCACAGCCGCACACCAGGCCTTGTACTCTATCCGCTACTTCGGAGATATGCAAATTAGCTTAATTTGGAATATTGACTCTTAAAGGGGTCGGCTATGCATTAGACAGAGGTTCATCACAATCTCAAGAACAGTCCTTTCATTTATTGGGGTTGAGTGAAAAGCCAGGGGACTGAATCGATTCAGTTAGAGTATCAGACTGACTCTGAGTGGTCATCTACCATCACATCTAAAATTACAATGGTACAATGTTCCAATCCAGCGGTATAAAACGAATCTCACAAACTACCTTTGAGACTGAGCTGCCCTCTGATTATTTTCAAGGTCAAATCGAGACTGATAAGAGGTGCACATGCTTCTCAAAGCTGAGAGATGCAGCTTGCATCTATTACAGAATGCACGTCAGGGATGCATAACAAATTCATCAGAAGACAGACAGACCGTACACACGAGAAATGCACACATGACACACATATGACAGGTGTTTCCGGTTTTCCAATTTACACATGCACATGTGCACATGGGAAACTTTGTATATTATTATTAGAGGGTAGCTAAAACCCTGGGCGGTGTGTTCAGTGCAATGTGGTGAAGTGTGTTCCAATTAGAAAACAGATAAAGAAACAAACCCCACTAATATCTACAGACACCCATTCCTGCAGGGCAGGGCTAGGAAACAGATTATCTGCATTTTACAGATGCACAGTTTCACAGACAACATTCCTCATGTGAAAAAGCACACATCTGGCAGTGCATTCCAGAAGCTATCGCTGTCCCCAGCTGGGCAGGGCTGGATCTGGAGCTAGTGCGAGCGGAATCACAGAACCCTTCCTTTGTTCATCCGGAATGTTCCGTTAACTCTTAACGTTCCACAGACTGTGGGCTCTGTTCCATTGATCCAGACAGCTGCAGGTTTAAATACCGATCCAAATTAAAATACCACACACCTAGCCATGCACGTGGGGCTCTTTAGTGTAATTCTGTCTGTAAAAAAATGGAAAAGGTCAGAAAATAACCTGTTTTAAAGATTTAAATAAAAGCCTTAACATATACTGTAGTGCTCCCCTTTAAAACACAGCAGTATCTGATACTTAAAACGTGAATCTGTAAATACTGGAAACGAGAGAAAGGTCCTTCTTTCACACAATGGAAACATCTCCTGCTGTTTGTATTACAGCTGGAGAGGCTCTACCAGACAGAGAAAGCGGCATTAAATTACTTTCTTAAAATGTGGGGCCCATTTATAAATGAATTACAGAAATAGATATCTGATATATACAGTATATATATACACATTACTGTCGGCTCACTGCAGTGACTTTTACAAATATTGTAATGTTTGTTATCATACTATCACTGAGAGTCATGGGTGTGGGTTGTGAGTTTAGATTTATACATGTATGAATGTCAAAGTTGTACATTTGAGAATATATTTATATTTTAAGATTGCATGTGCTTTATTTATAAAAATCTGTATTAAAAAAACACATACATATATATATTGTGACAAGATTTTTGCTCTCACGGGTTCGTGCCCCTTTAAAAATACGACCCAGGACAGAGAAATGGAGTTTTAAGCGCAGTTGCGCTACTTTTTTAATAAACACAAAAACAAACAAATACAAAACAAAAACCTAACTCCGTTTTGGAGTACTTACTACACAGGTTATTCCCTGAC
Organism: Acipenser oxyrinchus oxyrinchus; assembly: GCA_030684275.1. Lineage (NCBI taxonomy): Eukaryota > Metazoa > Chordata > Actinopteri > Acipenseriformes > Acipenseridae > Acipenser > Acipenser oxyrinchus. Next base: position 55,751,580 of record CM060254.1, on the reverse strand, counting down.
TAACTTGCAGGACGGCTAAGCCGTTTACCTGGCACACAAACCATACAGGTTTACACAGCACTTACTTTTTCTTTCAGACTGCTCGGAAGCAGAGCACCTCTCTTCTGCTTCCTTCTACTCAGCAGCCTTGAGCATTCTGACTGCTCCTCCTAAATACCCTGCACCTGGTACTAATTTAACAATGGCTCCCAGGTGCAGGGGATAATTAATAATAAAACAATTAAATTAAACAATAAAACAATTAACAAAACTAATTAATAAAAGCACAAAACAATTAAACAAACAAAAGGTGCCATTTTTCTCTTCAGGGAGGTTTTAACCCCCTCCCTGCTGTCTCACACAACCTGCTGCCTTACAATATATATATATATATATATATATATATATATATATATATATATATATATATATATATATATATAAAACACATGAGTGTGTGTTCTAGCTAAGGGACCATGCTATTTGTGTTACGCCTTTGCAAGAATTGAAATGTATTCTGGAGCAGATGGGAGTCATGACCACGCTGCCTTGTAACCTGTATCCCCAGATGTCTGCCATGAGTTCTTGTGATAACACAGTTTGCTGACCTGTCCTTCTGTTTATTTATTTGTATTTATAAATGGACCTTGCTGTGAATCAGAACTGTGCTTAAACAAGCGTCACTGTTCCCTTAAACTGCTCCAGGACACCACACATTGGCAACTGAGCAAATCATCACATCCATGAACTCCATTGACAGCCCCCATCCTATTCAGACCAGGGGTTACAGTGCAAGTGTTAGATGTTAAACACAGAAGCTCTTTCCAGAGAATGAAGTCACATTTCTTTCAGCAATTCAATTCATTTGCCCTGGCTCCGGTTCAAGAAGTCCCTGATTAAATTTGTGCCTGCTTTTGAGTTTTGTTCTTCCCGGTAATTCAATTGGGACTGGCACACTGATGACCATGTGTCTTTTCTAATGGAGTTTATGAATAAGCCTGGGTGTTAGTGATTTGAAAGTGGCTCTGTGTGCGTGTTATTTAAGTCAATGCTGGATCTGGGTGAAGAATTTGAAACACCGCTCGTAACAGCGTGAGTGCACGCGGTCATGAAAGGGCAGTTCAGCTTACAGACAAGGCTATTCTCCATCTGTCTCCAGAGATGTACTTCTAACTGCAGCAAACTGCGGCTGGGACACTTCGGTGCTTTCTACAATGGGTAAGATACTAGCCTGGAGAGAAGCGACAAGTAATCCATGAATTCGTTATTAATCACCACTGTTTTCATTTTCCGAGCCTCAATTAAACCTTCAGTAATCCATGACTTGTCTTGCTGTCCTATTTGGTGCCCTATTTCAGTACATGAGGGCATTGTTGATTGCTTCTCTACTAGCTTGGAGAGTGCTGGGTTGTTTGTTCACTGCCAGCCCCTGCTCTGATACACTGACAATGATGATCTTTGTAGAAGAACATGTATCGTTGACGCTTATATGGTTTCAGGCAAAGCCATACAGTAACATACAATACAGTACAAGTACCTTGTTTTAGTTTCATTGCTCCACACTGCGAATAGATAACAGACAAGCTAACATTGTATTCAAGAGTTCAGTATTGACAGTGCTGTGAGCCTGAGTTTCAGAGCACCCCTCATTCATATTGAAGAGATCAGTGCTGTGAGTTTCAGAGCACCCCTCATTCATATTGAAGAGATCAGTGCTGTGAGTTTCAGAGCGCCCCTCATTCATATTGAAGAGATCAGTGCTGTGAGTTTCAGAGTACCCCTCATTCATATTGAACAGATCAGTATTGACAGTGCTGTGAGTTTCAGAGCACCCCTCATTCATATTGAACAGATCAGTATTGACAGTGCTGTGAGTTTCAGAGTGCCCCTCATTCATATTGAAGAGATCAGTATTGTCAGTGCTGTGAGTTTCAGAGCACCCCTCATTCATATTGAACAGATCAGTATTGACAGTACTGTGAGTTTCAGAGCACCCCTCATTCATATTGAAGAGATCAGTATTATCAGTGCTGTGAGCCTGAGTTTCAGTGCGCCCCTCATTCATATTGAAGAGATCAGTATTGACAGTGCTGTGAGTTTCAGAGTACCCCTCATTCATATTGAAGAGATCAGTATTGACAGTGCTGTGAGTTTCAGAGCGCCCCTCATTCATATTGAACAGATCAGTATTGTCAGTGCTGTGAGTTTCAGAGCGCCCCTCATTCATATTGAAGAGATCAGTATTGACAGTACTGTGAGTTTCAGAGCACCCCTCATTCATATTGAAGTGATCAGTATTGACAGTGCTGTGAGTTTCAGAGCGCCCCTTATTCATATTGAATAGATCAGTATTGACAGTGCTGTGAGTTTCAGAGCGCCCCTCATTCATATTGAACAGATTAGTATTGTCAGTGCTGTGAGTTTCAGAGCGCCCCTCATTCATATTGAACAGATCAGTATTGACAGTTTTGTGAGTTTCAGAGCGCCCCTCATTCATATTGAATAGATCAGTATTGACAGTGCTGTGAGTTTCAGAGCACCCCTCATTCATATTGAACAGATCAGTATTGACAGTGCTGTGAGTTTCAGAGCGCCCCTCATTCATATTGAACAGATCAGTATTGACAGTGCTGTGAGTTTCAGAGCGCCCCTCATTCATATTGAACAGATCAGTATTGTCAGTGCTGTGAGTTTCAGAGCGCCCCTCATTCATATTGAAGTGATCAGTATTGACAGTGCTGTGAGTTTCAGTGCGCCCCTCATTCATATTGAATAGATCAGTATTGACAGTGCTGTGAGTTTCAGAGCGCCCCTCATTCATATTGAACAGATCAGTATTGACAGTGCTGTGAGTTTCAGAGCGCCCCTCATTCATATTGAATAGATCAGTATTGACAGTGCTGTGAGTTTCAGAGCGCCCCTCATTCATATTGAACAGATCAGTATTGACAGTGCTGTGAGTTTCAGAGTGCCCCTCATTCATATTGAAGTGATCAGTATTGACAGTGCTGTGACTTTCAGAACACCCCTCATTCATATTGAAGTGATCAGTATTGTCAGTGCTGTAAGCCTGGGTTTCAGAGCACCCCTCATTAATTTTGTACATATGTAGCCTGAGGGTCTCTCATTAGGAGATTGTAGGAGGTTGGCAGTGAAGCAGAGAGCTGTGGTTAAACATTGGGACATGCAAATGGATTTAGGAGCAGTGGGTTTAGTCTGTCCTTCAATTTTGTTTGTTTGTTTGAGTTTTAAGTACACATGCAACAAAGACAATCCAGTCTGCATTACCATGGCATGCTTGGGGCTTTAGTAGGTTGCAGGGCAGCCAAGTGGACCGGGGGAATGCAATTGTTCTGTACCTGCAATGGTAGAGTGGTACCGCAGTGAAGCGGTATTCCATGTAGGCTGTGCTCTGCTTCTGGTTCTGCTATGTTTTTTGTTTAGAATAACTAACTTCAGGTTAGTTGAGTCCAATACACCTTCCAGAAAACACCATTGGAATACCATGAATACCAGTGTACCAGTGAAGACAATATTGCACAGTGATTCTGATCCATGGTGCCAATTGGTCTTACCATTGTAACTGCTACCACTGGCCTTAGCACAGAACCATGGCATTGCTACTGCAGTGTCACTGCAGTTCCAATTAATAGCATTTGAGTTTGGAACTTCTGAGTCTGTCTTGACTTGAATAATCAGGATATGAACTTGAAAGTATGAGAAATTATAGGGATGGAAACAAGACTCTTCTGCATTAAGGCTTGAGCAATTTCAAGATTGACTATGAGAATAATTAGGCACACCTTCAGAGTTACATTACAACTTAGGCTTGCTTGTGTCTAATTAGACTCCTAGCAATGCAGAAGTGACCCTTAAAAAGCTCACTGCTGTAAAATGTGGTAAATGGGCAGCAAAGTGTAATAAAGCTCATGATAAAGCTCATGTAAGAGCGGTGAGTCACTGGAAACTATGGAAAACCAAAGGGAAAAACATGGGGAACCATTTTAAGAGGAGTCGGCACAAGACTGACCCCTGTGGCGTAAATGAGGTACTGCAATGCACAAGAACTCCACTGTTCAAAATGTAGAGAGTTGAGTACAGTAGCAAATCATTTAAACCCTTGAACAAACATCTCTTTTCACTGCTGTTCGCTTCTGAAAGGAAGGGGATTCCATGGCAAAAAAGACATTCATAATTATAATTGTGGAATTGGACAGTGGCGCCCCAGGCACGCATCCCACAAGAGATGAATGAATGGAAATGATCTGAGTGCGCTTGCAAAGCACGTGGCAGGAAGGAGAGCGCTGGGGAGCCAGCGGGGGGGGGGTGTTCTGATGCTGTCGAGCTTCACTGAACTCAGGACTGCACTTTCCACAAAACACACTCTCTCTCTGGGACACAAGCAGTGAATCGTGCCAATGTGTTACTCTTCCTCCTGTTTTAGCTTCTATTCCCTGGGAATGCTGTGGGGATATTATCTTGCAGTGTAAGGCACGTTCTTCATCCAGGATCTGAGCTGTGAGATAGAAATTCACTGTAGACACACACTGTAGGTTGCAAACAGCAACCATTTAGTCACAGTTTACAGCTCTCACAGATTTTGTTTTATGTAATGCAATTATATTATATGTGAAGCCCATGTTTGTGTTCAACTAGAGAACCAAATGATAGACTAAAAAAACAAAATATGAAGCATTGCCTTTGTGCATGCACATGTTCATGCATTGTTAATGGGACAGCGAGTTTAAGACTGCCAGTGTTATCCTTTGTCCATTGAAGCTGCTACTGTTCCTGCAGTGGCTCTTAATATATAGCCTTGTGCTGGGAAAGCAATTAAGACCATTTCAGCCTCCTTGAGCTCTTAATTAACTTACTGATGCACCTAATCCAATACTGAATTAAACATGTCTAAACACGGCTTACAGGATCAGCAAAAAAACCTGTACGTCTCTTAAATACACCCCCAATTCACTCAGCAGCTATTGTCTCAGTTGTACTCTGTACCTGTCTTGTTATTTTAGCTGCTGCAACTCTAAGCTGGCATACCTATTTTGTTCACTTAAGTGGCACTGCAAAATGCTCTAAAGAAAGAAATCCAGCCCTTCAACCCCTCTGTGTGTGTCACGTGTCACTATTTGGCCCCTCATACCCTATCATGTTCCTGGCCTGTGCTTAAAGGTCAGCTCCTGCAGGTCACATGGGCTCACAGAACTGGACTTGGCTGAAACCTCATATTCCACTCGAAATGTGTCCGGAGATCACTCTCAACCGCTGTGGTGTTGTGTGACCCCGGCGAGGAGAGACCAGCCCTTCTGTACACTGAGGAATGTCACAGCTGATCTGCAGCCTCTGTGGATAACTGTAATAGAAGAGTTTCGATTGAAACAGTAGCTGTGTTATGAGCCTGGCTGCTCCAGTGGCCTCTGTGGATAACTGTAATAGAAGTGTTTCGATTGAAACAGTAGCTGTGTTATGAGCCTGGCTGCTCCAGTGGCCTCTGTGGATAACTGTAATAGAAGTGTTTCGATTGAAACAGTAGCTGTGTTATGAGCCTGGCTGCTCCAGTGTAATCATGCTTGTCGTCAGCAGTGTTTCCCCTGGCTGGTTGCATGCAGGGGCCGCTGGTCTGTAGGCATTATTAAATCTTAAAGCTCGGGTTCAACATGCATTTACAATGCAGTTCTGTGCAGGTGACAGCATACAAGTGAAGCATGCATCTGTACAATCAACTGACCTGCAATGGCAATTCAGTGGTGTGAACAGCATCACTGCAACAGTCCTGTACAGAGAGGCATTAGCACAATGGCAGCTATAATGAGTGGCACCACACTGCCAGCAGTGCTGATTGGCTTTTTTTAGGGTAATGTAATGGGGTTATAATGGGGTCCACATTGGATTTTTCTCACTTTTCTGCACGTGCGATGCAGTCTGTGCTGCTCTCGGGAGGTTGGAGGGCCAGTAGGGTCTCCAGGGTCAGTCTCTGCTCTCAACTCAAACAGGACCAGGGTCTGTGTCGTGCCGGAGAGCTGCTGCTCTGACTGCAGACAGGGACACAAATAAAACAGAGACATGAATGCAACCCAGAAAACCACTTCCACTGGCAATTTAGTGAATGAAAACTAAAGGAAGAAGAAAACATGGCCAGGAAGGAAAAACGTACAAAAAAACCAAAAACTGTTAAAAGTGCAGTTAAGTTGCTGATAACAAAATAAAGGGCTTAACTATCAAAGCTCTTTACACCAAATTGTGTTAAAAGTTTTACACACAAGGAATATACAACTCATATAATATTTGTTAGAATTTTTATTGGCGCATATACCTTTCTGAAAAAGAAAGATTGAGCCAGGCTCTCTCTCTCTCTCTCTCTCTCTCTCTCTCTCTCTCTCTCTCTCTCTCTAGCTCCAAACTGTCTCCCCTTCCCTCTCTCCCCCACCCGGCAGACCAAGGCTCCCCTATTTTCACACTTTCTCACTTTCCCATTCTGTCTGATTGCTGTCACTCAATCACCCTCCCCCTTCACTTTCTAAACAGTAAATACACTGTGTGTGACAACACGGCGTGCAACTTGATACAGATTAGTGGTGGGCGGAGGAGGGGGAGGGGGACATGTGCAATCTCCTGTCCACCCACACACACCCACACTGATCACACCCAGTGCAGTTTTCTTCAATTCACTTCCACTATTTGTTTAAAGAACCAATGGAATCTGCAACTCAAGATTTCTACAGTGGTCTTGGATCCACCCTCCAATCAATCATTCGATCGATCAGTCAGTCTTTATGTCACAGCACTCGTGGTTATAGAGCTTTTAATCTCATCTCACTGACGGGGACAGCATCCGTAACGGCAGAGCATCACACATTCGTCCACCTTTCAGCCAATCTATGAGCTTCGAGTCAACTGGACACCCCGCACACCGTCAGCGAGGTTCTGCAGGAGCGCTTATTAAATAAGGTGAACTGCTTCTTCTCAAATCCACTTTCACCTGGCGACAGGTCTTGAGAGCTTGTGTGGGTTAATCAAATATACAGTTTTATCCTTTCTACTGTGGTATACCGTGGTAATGATGTAAAACATGGCAAACCCCAGGCAAGTGTGGTAAAGCATTGACATGACTTTTAAAACTAGACTACTAGGAGTTAAAACTATTTTTAAAATAAAACAAATAAACAGATAGATGGACCTTGAAGACAGGAGCCTCCATCTTCTTCCCTCTGCCACCTCTCCCTCACCCTTCTCCCTCTCCCCTTCCCCTTCCTCTCCCTCTGCCACCTCTACCCTCACCCCTCTTCCCTCCCTTCTCCCCTCTCCCTCTCCGCTCCCCTCTGCCCTCTCCCTCACCCCTCTCCCTCTCCCTCTCCCTCTTCCCTCTTCCTCTCCCCTTCCCTCTCCCCTCTGCCACCTCTCCCATCACCCTTCTCCCCTCCCCTTTCCCCTTCCCTCTCCCCTCTGCCACTTCTCCCCTCACCCCTCTCCCTCTCCCTTCTCCCTCTCCCTCTTCCCTCTCCCCTTCCGTCTCCTCTCTGCCACCTCTACCTTCACCCCTCTCCCCTCTCCCCTCTCCCTTCTCCCCTCTCCCCTCTCCCCTCTCCTCTCACCCCTCTCCCCTCTCCCCTCTTCCCTCTTGCCTCTTCCCTCTCCCCTCCCCTTGCACTTCAGGGGAGGGACTGTGAAAGATGATCCTGGACTCTATCGCACGCGATCCCAAACCTGTCACTGTGACATGAGAACAGGACCCTCGCCAGCTGGGAGACAGGGAGAGAGGAGCCGTTTCATCTCCCAGGCGTGACAGCTGTCTGACGCTATGAGAGTGGCCCGCGGCTGTGGGAAGCAGCAGAGCAGAGCTCAGGTGTAGGGTTCCCTTACAGACGGGACTAGAGGTTTAAGGTTAAGTGCTGGGTTCGCCCTGTTAATCACGCAATTACTGATATACTGCCACCACTACAGCTAAACAATGCAATCCAATAAAATTCTGACCTTGTAAAATGCCTTTTATCAGAGTGCTCTCCAACATGCAGTGCAGAGATTGATAAAAGAATCACAAGCAGGCCGGGTCACACATATAATAACACATAATTAATATTAAGCATTCTACCAGAGGCTCATACATAGCATTGTCTTGTGCTGCTGCTGCCGCTGCCACTCTGAAACAAGTCCTTAAGGCTTCAGTGTTTCCCCGCCTCACGACCCACAATCAGCATGAGGAGTCTTTTCAGAAGCATGTATTTAGTCTGTAAGCACGTCTAAGTAGAAATTACAACAGAGTGATACAGTGTAAAGAATGCAGGGACACTCAAAACGAGCTGAGAGGGGACAATGCAGGCACACTCAAAACAAGCTGAAATGGGAGAATGCAGGGACACTCAAAACAAGCTGAAAGGGGAGAATGCAGGAACACTCAAAACGAGCTGAAAGGGGAGAATGCAGGGACACTCAAAACAAACTGAAAGGGGAGAATGCAGGGACACTCAAAACAAGCTGAAAGGGGAGAATGCAGGGACACTCAAAACTAGCTGAGAGGGGAGAATGCAAGGTCACGCAAAACGAGCTGAGAGGGGAGAATGCAGGGACACTCAAAACAAGCTGAGAGGGCAGAATGCAGGAACACTCAAAACAAGCTGAGAGGGGAGAATGCAGGGACAAGGCGTCAGTTGGCAATAATGTGGTCTGAGCAAACCACAAGCCTATTAGGTTTATTTATTGGAGCCCTCTGAGGCTGCAGACACTTTACAAGGGTATCCTGGCAAAATAACCAGGAATAATGACTAAATACCAGTAACTCAATAAGACTCTTGTACAGTCTTGTTATAAAACTCAACTACTTGGCCCTTTCGCATTGCTGTTTCTAAAGACTTTTAATTTATATTATTATTTATCTAGAAATCTTTCCAGGATGTTGTTGGCTTTACTAATAATGGTCCTGAAAAGTTTCATGAACACAGTAATCTGTATAACTGTACCCACTTTCCCACAAACTTGCAGTAAGCAGACTTGCATCATCCTGTTTAGGATCAAAATTAGCGTTTGTTCAGCTATGGATACCACTGTCAAGTCCAAGCAAATATTTACCAAAGAGATCTGGCTATACTGCAGCTTCCAATAGGCTATTGCCCATTAGCCCCTGTTTGACCTTTGACCAGCTTTGTTTTTCCAGAAGCACAGAGAAGGTTAATCGCCGGGACAGCACCTATCGACAAACCAGCAAGCGTCAGTGAGAAGAATCAAACAAAGTTTTCAAAGCACCTGAAAGTTCAAAGTACAAAGCTTCAACAACGCAAAACATTTTCAGTTTCAAAAGTCAGTCAGGAGGCAGGACAAGTCAGTGGCTCTGATAAGATATTCAAACTAATATCATAATATGAAAAGGGTTATCCAAACTTCCAGTCATTACTGTCTGCAACTAAAGATTTATAGAGGTGCAAAACATATAGAAGAAATATACTGTAGGTACTTCCCTTATAAAAGTTTCCCATAGTAAAAGCATAGCAAAGCATAATAAAGCATAGTGATAGCAGTGTAAAGCATAGGTAAGCATTGGAAAGAATAGCCAGGTGTGGTGAAGCATACTGATAAACATGGCAAACCAGGGTAAACTATGGCACATGCGTAGTATAGCCATAGGAAAAGCATGGGAAAGCTTCCAAAAATACCATGCAAAAATAGCAGTTCTGTAATGTCTGTTTTTTTGCATTTAGGGGAAGTTTGTTAGGGGACCGGTGACATAAGAGGGGCACTGAAGGCTTTCCTGTTGAATTCTTGACAATTTCTTAGAAACGCACACACTTTATCATGCTTAGCAAGCAATACCATGTTTCAAAATGCTTAGTGTTCTGTCCAAGGAAAAAACATACACTTCACAGGACTACGATCTTAAAAGAGGCATGACAGTACCAGAAATGAAGTTCAGCACATTAAGTTCATTGTGACCGAGATACTTAGGAATTCTTCAATGCCTGCACTCACATTTTCAACCTATAATTCATGGACTCCAGTACCTTATAGCTGCTACCTACTTCTCCTTCCACAAATGATTTGGCAACCTGCCACGAAAAGGAGGATTGTAGCACTGCCCACTCCAACCGTATTCTAGAAGCTTGTCCAAATGATTTGGCAACCTGCCACGAAAAGGAGGATTGTAGCACTGCCCACTCCAACCGTATTCTAGAAGCTTGTCCAGCCTGGGAAAAGGAGTTGCTATCGGTGGACCCTCAGGTCACCTTTTCCATTCAGTTGTATGAGTGAAGAGTTAAAAGGACAGCTAACCGTTTTACTGTATAGAGCTTGCTTCTGCCAATGCTATTAGATGCTACAGCGCTGGTTTAATTGAGTATTTACACTAATTGAAAAGTACTCCACACACAATGCCAAGCCAAACTCCCCTTAGGTCCCTTATAGTCCCAAATCAGTTAATTAACTCTTAGCCTTGTAAATGATCTAATTTAGGACCAGGTTAGACAAAATGCTGTGGCTCTGGACTGGAACGGATCTTGAGTTGGGATAGACTGTTCTATCTGGTACGCCACTCTCACAGAGCCATCTCCTCTTTCTTCAGCGCCCTCCCTGCACTCCCTCGCCCTCATCCTCAGCATGAAGCAGCTTTCAACACCCACAGCAGCGCGCCTCCTGTGATGGACGCTCAAGTACCTGGCGAGCCTGGTGATGGGGGCCTGTCATCTGCACTGCTAGAGATGGAATCGCTCCGGAACACATGGACAGGCAGGCATACAGCAAAACAAACCGTATCTGATCAAAAGACAGCTTTCACTGATCACCACCATTAACATTCACAAGCAGAAACACCTCTATGGAATTTCCAAACCATCGGCTTGACTCTGACGACCTTAAAAAAATACAAGAAAAAAACATATTTGTTACTGATCGTGAGGTTTATTTATCTGTTCCTTTGCCAGGATCAGACCCCTCGGAGGCTGCAGACACTTTACAAGAATAGCCTTTATCAAGTCTTAAAGGATCCCTGTGATTCTGCCTCAACAGCATGACTGTGTAACCCATTCCATACCCTCACACTCTCTGAGTGAAGAAGTGTCTACTTCCCTCCGTCCTAAGTATATGAACTGTGTCTGGTATAGTGTTAGTTAGGTTAACTTGTCAACTCTTTTTATGTTCCCCTTAATTCTTCCTTGTTCTAGGGGAAACGTTAGTTGCGCACCCCTACTTTACAAGGATGGGAAAAGAGTAGCACGAGGAAACTAGAAGCGTTTCTCATTAAGACATTCTAAAAAGATGACTACAACTCAGAACTAACAGAACAACAGAAGTTGCTTGGTGACAATAATAATACTGGGTTTATGCCATTCATTCCTTTATCCTGTCTCATTTTACAACACCTTTTCTGCCTGTTTCCTTGTGAAGGTATACACATTTTAATGCTCTCACTACATTGCAGCCAGTTTTCATTTCAGCAAATTAGCAATAATTAATCCAATACCAACAGTGCTTGTCACCTAGCAACCTGTTTTTTTGTCTGTCTGCTTTCAGACTCCTGGCAGGTCAGGGGGTGGGGGTAGGGGGGTATCAGTGCTATGAAATCAGCTAGTTGTTTTGCTTTACTTTGAGTTTAAAGGGGCAATACAATAAAAGCTATTTTGCAAACCGTGTATATACTGCAGGTTTGCATTCAGGGTTACTCGTGTAAACCCTGCATATACTGCAGGGTTTGTATTCAGGGTTACTCGTGTAAACCCTGCATATACTGCAGGTTTGTATTCAGGGTTACTTGTGTAAACCCTGTATATACTGCAGGTTTGTATTCAGGGTTACTCGTGTAAACCCTGTATATACTGCAGGGTTTGTATTCAGGGTTACTCGTGTAAACCCTGCATATACTGCAGGTTTGTATTCAGGGTTACTTGTGTAAACCATGTATATACTGCAGGTTTGTATTCAGGGTTACTCGTGTAAACCCTGTATATACTGCAGGTTTGCATTCAGGGTTTACTCGTGTAAACCCTGCATATACTGCAGGTTTGTATTCAGGGTTACTCGTGTAAACCCTGTATATACTGCAGGTTTGCATTCAGGGTTACTCATGTAAACCCTTCATACACTGCAGGTTTGTATTCAGGGTTACTCGTGTAAACCCTTCATACACTGCAGGTTTGTATTCAGGGTTACTCGTGTAAACCCTTCATACACTGCAGGTTTGTATTCAGGGTTACTCGTGTAAACCCTGTATATACTGCAGGTTTGTATTCAGGGTTACTTGTGTAAACCCTGTATATACTGCAGGTTTGTATTCAGGGTTACTCGTGTAAACCCTTCATACACTGCAGGTTTGTATTCAGGGTTACTCGTGTAAACCCTGCATATACTGCAGGTTTGTATTCAGGGTTACTCGTGTAAACCCTGTATATACTGCAGGTTTGTATTCAGGGTTACTCGTGTAAACCCTGTATATACTGCAGGTTTGTATTCAGGGTTACTCGTGTAAACTCTGTATATACTGCAGGTTTGTATTCAGGGTTACTCGTGTAACTACTCATATTTCCCTTTACTATTCTGTGGTGTTTGCAATCATTTTGGCTGGTTCTGGATTCTATGCTCATCTGGACTATCCTCTGTGCTGGTTCTGTGTTCTGTGCTTCCACATTGATTGATCTTGTTTTCTCTGAATCTCTTTAGCTGGCTGCTTTGAGCTCATCTGGACTATCCTCTGTGCTGGTTCTGTGTTCTGTGCTTCCACATTGATTGATCTTGTTTTCTCTGAATCTCTTTAGCTGGCTGCTTTGAGCTCATCTGGACTATCCTCTGTGCTGGTTCTGTGTTCTGTGCTTCCACATTGATTGATCTTGTTTTCTCTGAATCTCTTTAGCTGGCTGCTTTGAGCTCATCTGGACTATTTTCCCATGGTTATTCTATGTATTTACCACAGTTTACCATGGTTATACTATGTATTTACCACAGTTTACCATGGTTATACTATGTATTTACCACAGTTTGCCATGGTTTGCCATGTCTTTTTAATATGCTTTACAATGCTCACACTGATTAACTGTAGAGCACAGTAATACTACGGCTGCCTGCACAACACCTGCACTGCTCTTTAATGTAACAAAAACACAGCCTGACCATGCAGGTTACAGGGGTTTAGCAATTCTATCAACACTCATTACACATGTAAGGGTAGGAAATTCAATCAACAAACACATGTTAGTGTTGTAAAAACTTGTCACAACTAAACTGATTAAAGTAACGTCTCTCCTGCCTTGCAGTGAATGTATACACAATATAAGGGTTTGACAGCTTTATGCAGCACTATATTATACACACCTCTACGACCAGCTCCTTTGATCATTCCTGTCCAGGGAAGCTTCTGGCTTCTGATTGTCAGGGATCTGGCCCCCCACTTTTGAAACGATTGGGAAGTACCGGTACTTTTTTTTAAATAAAATAAAATAAAATAATAAAAATATTTTTTTATGATTTTCTTTTTTTTTTTAAATCCAGCACATATGTCAAGGTTAGCATCTCTACTTTCCTGCCTATACATTTTAAAATCTATAAATTGAATCTATACATTTAGAGAACCTTAACAATGTCTCTTGTCGTCCATCCTGCTAACAGCACCATGCCACGAGACATCTTGGACTGCAAGAAACAAAGGTTGTATGATTTCTTACAATAATAGATTCAAGCCATAAATGATCCTGTAAATGGGGTCTGATGCAGGCTTCAACAGAAAGCATAGCAAAACATGAACCACAATGGAAACACGCTCTTGCATTTTAAAACAGCTATGTGTTTTATACAAAGGAAGCCTTAAAAGACCTTATCGGCGTTTTTGTGAAGGCAGTCTTTTAGACTGAAAACTTATCTCTGCTCATTCACAAAACCCTGACACTGCTGCCAGTTGGCACTCAGTCCAGACCCACGTCAAGGATAATACTCTTCATGCTCAGATCAATGATGAAGCCCCTCAACAACACAAACAAACCTCAAGGTGTATCAAAACAACCAGCTGCATGACTTTGCCTCTAGGTACAGCTGGCAGATCAGAAGGAAGAGACCAGACGACTTCTGGAATCCCCTTCTCACTGTGGTAAACAGCTGACCAGCCTGTTGTGTATGCGTGTGTGTATTTGTTATCTTTGCAAGGGTCTGTAAAATGTTCCAGGTGCAGTAAAGGTGGCAAATGCAGAACTGAAGCACAGGGCTCCCTGCACTGCATCCAGATAACCCACCAGCCTGACTGAAGAAGAAGAAGAAGAAGAAGAAGAAGAAGAAGAAGAAGAAGAAGTAGTAGTTAAAAGTGCTCACGCCAATCTCTCCTCTTTGTGAATGTTTCACAATATGGCATGCTTCCTGCTCCTGAAATCTCTCCTCTTTGTGAATGTTTCACAATATGGCATGCTTCCTGCTCCTGAAATCTCTCCTCTTTGTGAATGTTTCACAATATGGCATGCTTTCTGCTCCTGAAATCTCTCCTCTTTCAGTGCACCTTGCTAACTCCAGTAGAGACAATAAGTCGCACCAGTGTAGTGTCTTCTTGTGTATGGGCCTTACTGTGATGCTTCTGTATCAGTGACGCCAGTACACTGATGAAGGCAGCGACCCAAAATGCTTGTCTACTTCTATTCTTAAACCTTATCTTGCAACATCTTATTTTTCTTTTTGACTGACGATGTCTTATTCAGATTGGCCTCCAGTTGCAATAATACAAGTTGACATGAAATACTGTACTACTATTTTGGCTTCCGCTGCAATTTTGCAATATCATTTTGCAGTTTTGATGTTAAATAAAATATCTAAATGATGTTCATATAGTTTATTTACATTTTTATTATGTCTGAATCGTAAAATTCTAGGTGATGCAAAACTTTTGGCCATAGCTGTAGTTCCTGAAAGGGAAATTGCGCTCAGTGAAGTGTGAAGCCAGACGTTGAAGGAAATAACAGTGGTTTTAACCTCGACCAGGGATTTAAAAATAACCTCACTCAAAATTAGATTTAATAACATTGTGGTGGCAATTACCCAGATCCAGTGAGGCGTCATGTTCAATGCAAATCCCAATGATTCATACCGCAGTTACAATATGATCTACATTTATACTGTGATGATGCTTCGTGGAACAACAACAGGAAGTACATTTCAAAAGGTCTCTACAATGTGTTGTGATAGATAATAGTGTAGTGCTGTAAGGGTATAGGCTCAACAAGCAGACAGGCGCTCAGAAGAGGCAGCAAGTCTGATTTATTGTAAAATTTCCAGGATTCTCTGGTCATATAGAACTCTATGGAGGCTAGTTTAGGCACACACACACACACACACACACACACACACACACACACACACACACACACACACACACACACACACACACACACACACACACACACACACACACACACACACACACACACACACACACACACACACACACACACACACACACACACACACACACACACACACACACACACACACACACACACACACACACACACACACACACACACACACACACACACACACACACACACACACACACACACACACACACACACACACACACACACACACACACACACACACACACACACACACACACACACACACACACACACACACACACACACACACACACACACACACACACACACACACACACACACACACACACACACACACACACACACACACACACACACACACACACACACACACACACACACACACACACACACACACACACACACACACACACACACACACACACACACACACACACACACACACACACACACACACACACACACACACACACACACACACACACACACACACACACACACACACACACACACACACACACACACACACACACACACACACACACACACACACACACACACACACACACACACACACACACACACACACACACACACACACACACACACACACACACACACACACACACACACACACACACACACACACACACACACACACACACACACACACACACACACACACACACACACACACACACACACACACACACACACACACACACACACACACACACACACACACACACACACACACACACACACACACACACACACACACACACACACACACACACACACACACACACACACACACACACACACACACACACACACACACACACACACACACACACACACACACACACACACACACACACACACACACACACACACACACACACACACACACACACACACACACACACACACACACACACACACACACACACACACACACACACACACACACACACACACACACACACACACACACACACACACACACACACACACACACACACACACACACACACACACACACACACACACACACACACACACACACACACACACACACACACCCTTTCCTGGTTCCTTTACTTGCTTCCATCTAACCCTCACACTTCAGCCCCACTCTTTCACTCTTTCATTCAAATGCAAATGAATATACATGAATACTGTACATGAAATGACATTAAAACCTTAATGTTCTATATATCATGCACCAATTATTTTACACGATGTTCATATCTGTTACTTAGAAGCCTTCAGTTTCACAGTTTAGCAAGGCTATTACAAAATACCAAGTCTGGGCAAAACTTTTTACAAGGATCAAAATGGATAAATACTATTCCGTGACAGGATAGTTGAATAGATGTTTTTTTTTACCATAATTACCATAATGTTACAACATATTTTTAAAGCTAATTTATTGGCTACAAATCAAGAAAAGTGATACTGTCGTGCTTATACTTGTTGCACTTGTTGATGACAAGCGATGCAGTTATCTGAAGCTGAGCTATTCAGGGATGTAATGAGTGTGAAAGGCTGCTACATCCAGCGTGACCCATTCTCCAGCTCTAAACAGAGGGAGCCTCGTGTGCACACAGCAAAGGACAAGTGTTCATGATGAATTCATGCATAATACAGTATAGGGTTACTATGACCTAGTGCAGAATTTCATTCAGAATCTCATGGTTTATACTGTATAATTGTAATGTCAATTTAATCCGATGTCTTCTGTTTTGTTTTGTTTGCAGTACATAACTACATTGTTATCAGAAATAATAAAGGGCCCTGTCTGGCTGACTCTTACATATGGTTTTATAGTAAAGATAGATGAGGTGGAAGCTGAAGGGGGGATATAGGATTTGAAGTGTTTTGTTGAATAACATTGATGCTTCCTTCAAACTGCAGAAACAAAACAAAGAATGTTTCAAACAAAATATGGCAGACCTCAGGGTTTAGCAAAAAAGGGGATTTAGGTTTCTTGATCAAATAACAAGAGGTGTCCGGGGGTATAGCTAAGTAAACAGGATGCGCATGCGACAGAGCTTCGGGCAGTTTCTGCTCTGTGGTTTCTTAGATATTTCTGTCAATGGGGATCTGTGCTCTTACTCAGGTAACCCTGCAAAACAATCCCAATATCCTGTCTGCTCCATAGCCTACAGCGATGGGACCGTGGGGCCACATTGCAAACAGGGCTAGCAGAGCAGCAAGCTAGCCCAGCCTGTACAGTGTATCACATGACACCACTGCAACCAGCTTCAACTGGTTACTACAGCAAACTAGCCCAGTCCAGTACAGTGTATCACATCACAGCACTGCAATCCAGCTTTAACTGGTTACTACAGCAAACTAGCCCAGTCCAGTACAGTGTATCACATGACAGCACTGCAATCCAGCTTCAACTGGTTACTACAGCTGACGTGCTCTTGTGAGCTCTCAGTGTTTCAATATCATAGAGGAGAATGATCGGTAACACTTTGCATTAACTGTCTCTAACTACACAGTAATTGCACTGTAATTGCATGTGTAGTTTTATGGTAATTATATTGTAAATACACAACTATATGACTCAATACAGTGTAACTGCAAAAGACACCAGTATTTTTTCCCTTTTATAGTTAAGCATGTTGTTCAGAACTACACAACCGCATGTGTTAATACTGTGTTATTAGAGTGTAATTACAGTGTAGTTAGAGGTTAAAGTGTTAAATCCTTTATATGAATGATCATTTATATAAAGGATAATAAACAGATGAGATTATTAGATCATGGATTTAATACATATGGGTGTCCTGGCATCCCCACAGGCGGTCCTATTTGAGGCTCTGCTGACTGGAGTGAGGGTTGAGATCAGGAGCTCCCTGGTCCAATCCAATCCTCTGGGGTGGGCATGTCTTACCTGACCACACCGCAGAGACCATGATGGACGAGTCTAGGTGCTTCTCCAGAGCTCAGCAGCTTAGCAACATCGGCTGCTCAGTGATTGGGTAGCACCAATAATTTCCATATCGCGATATCGTGGGACTAAAAAGAAATCCACGTAAGCTCGCAGAGACTTACCTTTTATTGCTAATACTGCTAAAAATACAAACGCAGTATAATCAAGTTTATTTTATATTAAGATACAACAAACCCTATGCATACTATTCATTGTCAGTCTCGTAAGAAAACACCACACACTAAAGTATTATTTAACCATTGTATTCCATTGATTGATTTACGTACCAAATGCTATTTTCATGTTGAATTAAGTTTGGCCATCCGTTTTGCATTATTTTGAGATATATGCGCATGCGTCAGTGGTTCATGGCATTTTGCCTGTGTGATTACGTACGCTATTATTAATGTATTTTTAAAATGTGAACTTTCGGTATTATAAATGGTATGCATTTTTAAAATAGTTTACATACCCTAATGGAAATTTATAATTTCTAGAAATTTCTCAAAAACAAAAAACATATTTTGTAATAAAAGTTGTGGATGGGGAATAAAAGTTCTAGAATGAGGAAAAAATGTTACACGAAATAGATGTCTACAATTACGTATTTCAGCAATTTCTTTGCAAAACTCCAAAAATGCTAATTCAAAAGTACTCATACCCTTTGATGCTATGATAGTATTGTCTACAAGGTGCTAGAAATTTCAATATGATAATGCAGAACCTAATTCTAGGAAAGCCTAGAAAATGCTGGATTGTGGGTGAACATTCTTAGAGAGTATAAAAGGGTTAGGCATAGGATGATTGCTGTCATTACCAATAAGTCAATATGGGGTAAAGTAAAGAGCTATCGGAAGACCTGAGGCAGAAAATGATTTATTGTCATAAAGCTGGAGAAGGATACAAGAAGATTTCCAAGCATTTAAGCATCCCAATTTCAACTCTTGTTTCTATTATCAAGAAGTACAAGATTCATGGCACTGTCACAACGCTCCCTCAGTCTGGAAGAAAGAAGAATTGTGAGGAAGGTTAATAACAATCCAAGATTGACTGCCAAAGACATTCAAAGTGAATTGGCTGCAATTGGGACTGGGGTTTCCATTTCAACCGTAGGTCGAGTATTGCATGGTGAAGCCACTCAGAGGTTTTGTGGAGTGATGAAACAAATTTAATTGGGCCAATGTCATTTCAGAACACAAGCTTTCAAGCATGCAACATCCTTTCAGCATGCACCTTGAGAAAAAAAGGCTTGGATGTTTCCATTTAAAAAAAGGAGTAGGTCTTTGCTAGATGGAAAACAGTTGAACAAATACCAAATATGCACTGAAACCAAACCCCTAAAGCACCAGGTGCATCCTCGTGAAATAAACAGTAAACACAAAATGTGCTTTGATGGATTCCGGCCCGTTTAAGAAATGCAGACATGTCAAAGTCCAGGGCAAGCCCTTCTTTAAGAAACCCTGTGCCAAACCCCAGTAACCCAATCCTGATTAATGCTAGCTGCAGCTTTGTTGAAAAGCAAAGGAACGAATGTAGTTAATTAGTCCTGTGGTCCTCTTCCCCTTTATTAGCCAGTAAAAGGTTCTGGTAGCGATTCCCAGGCACTCAGTAATTAGCTGGAGAAGGAGCTGATTGTAGCCAGGTGCACCCTTTGAAGTGACTGCCGGCCGCTCGTCAGTTGTCTGCAGTGTGGCAGGGCTGTGCTAATGCTGCAGGCATCCCCGGCATCCTTGTATAAAGAAACTCTTCAAGACTGGCCCAATAATACAACATTCAGCACATTTTCTCCTTTCTTAGCTTTATTGCAAAGCATGTTATGTCATTGGGCATCAGTATGGTCTAATAACCAGAAAGTTGTGTCATTATCTTGTCAGTGCTGAGAGTGTAGTGAATTGAATGGAAAGGCAAGGGCTGGACGTGAACTATACGGTTCAAAGTTAAACGCTTTACCACTCAGCTAAAGAGCAGGCTTTGTAGTCAAGAGGTAAGTACAGGTCTTATGCTGTTATGAGAATTATTAAGATAAGAGTTCAAATGAGGTACTGGGTGGCAGTGTGGGAGAGTGGTTAGAGCTATCAGCCTATGAGGGAGAATGGTCTAGTGGTTAGAGCAAAGGTACAAGGAGGAAGGCTAGTGGTGAGAGCTATTGAACTGGTTAGCAGAGGGTTCTACTGCAAGAATGCACAAATGTTGTCCTTCCGAGTTTTATAGGTGTCATTAAATAATTAACTGATTAAGACCTGGAAGGAGGTCAAATTGGTACAATTAAGTAATTTAGTGGTTAGAGCTGAGAGACTGGGGGGGAGGCAGTGTGGTCTAGTGGTTAGAGCTGAGAGACTGGGTGGGAGGCAGTGTGGTCTAGTGGTTAGAGCTGAGGGGCTGGGAGGGAGGCAGTGTGGTCTAGTGGTTAGAGCGGAGAGACTGGGGGGGAGGCAGTGTGGTCTAGTGGTTAGAGCTGAGGGACTGGGGGGGAGGCAGTGTGGTCTAGTGATTAGAGCTGAGTGACTGGAGAAGGCAGTCTGTTCTAGTGGTTAGAGCTGAGGGGCTGGGAGGGAGGCAGTGTGGTCTAGTGATTAGTGCTGAGGGACTGGGAGGGAAGCAGTGTGGTCTAGTGGTTAGAGCTGAGGGACTGGGGAAGGACTGGCTTGACACATAATTCTTTGTTCTCCACTTTGGGCAAAGTGCCTGTGCATTTCCCACATGTCACTCCCCCGATAGACTCTGCTTTGCTGCATTACCATCTGCCATTGCGCTAAGCTCAGCCTTTCTCACATAGCAGCACACAGAAACACTGCCATTGTTTATGGATTGCTGTGTTTTTAACTGACACATGCTCACGCCAATTCGTTTTATTGTTAAGGTTCTAGGTAGGTGCTGGAAAGCAAGGAATGTTTTGTACTGTGACATTTTCTGCATAATATGACAAGTAAAAAGTCATTGCTGACCAGCTTGTGCTGTAACTTACAGAACTTTCTCAATCTTTTTCAGCGACATTCAGACACAGTGCCGGCAACCACAGCACTGCCCTGCCATTCAGATCTGAGCTCTCTCAAGACTGGCACATTGAAAGACTGACATGTGCTGAACTATAACACTTCCAAGGCTGAAAGGCATAAAAGGCTTGTGAATTAGACTGCTGACATCTAACCCTCCCACGTACATCTGTAGAACTACAGAACCAGCAGCAGGGAAGGCTGATGTCATATTCTCCCTTTCTATTCCAGCCCACCCAGTGTAGTACAAGGGGACAGTCAATGAAGACTTTCCTGCCTCCTGGGAAGCCAGGGAAGGCAGGTTCTGTTCTCATGTGCATTATCTGTTACATTGTAAAGTACTGGAATACTTTGCTGTTTCATTGGTTCAGGCAGCAAGCTCTTGCAATAAAAACACACAAATACAGAAAACCTATAGTCTAGGTTTATGATTACATAGAAACTGTCTGCATGTATCAGGGCCAAAAAACACAAAAGCACTTTCCCCAGTTGCTTCTCGTCACTTAACCGCAGAGTTTAAAATGAGCTGCGAAGCTCAGCCTTGCTTCTCTAGCACTGGTATCTTGCAATATATTACAAGTTATACCCCTTCAATTTAAATGTATTGCTCTGGTGGAATGTGTGTTCTGTTAGGGCACTCCCTTTTTTAATAGGGAGTCAGTCCCTGCTTGAACTCTTGATAATGACAGCTTACATACAGCACATGCCACATTGTTATAAATATCCACAGTTTCTAAGCCAGAGATTGGCACAAAAAGGAAAGACAAGCTTTACAAGGCAATGAGTGTGCCATTTCAACTGCAAGTAAGCAGATGGTGATTTTTTTTTTCTTTTACATGCAATCCATGCCCGGCAACCATAATTAGATATCAAGTCTTTCATTTAAATGGAAACACAGGAGATTCAGAAAGGGTTTGATTATAGAGTTGGAATATCACTTCGATCCAGCTCTCCGCGCCTGTGTGTCACCACACAGTTATGTGCATTAACCCCTTGGTTTGTATATCAGGCTTCAAGCTTCAAGGTTTTTCCGTCCTGTGGATTTTTTGGAAAAGGTAAACACAAAGCAGCGCACAGGCTCTGTTTGAATGTCAAGGGTGCAATGCATGAGACAAACACTGTTATGGGTTTCAACACCAGAAACGTATCCCTGAGGATACGAGAGCCAGCACATTCAATACAGTGCAGTGGTATAGTATACAGAACTGGGTTTGGAACATCTGAGGGCCAGCGCAGTCAATACTGTATAGTACTGTGTAGATACAGAACCCTTGTAAAAGTTTACCATAGCAGAAGCATAGTGAAAGCATGGGAAAGCCCAGAGTGGTATGGCAAAGCACATTGAAAAAAACATGGCAAACAATGGTAAACAATGGTAAATGCATGGTATAATCATGGCAAAAAGCTTTGGGGCAACTGCAAAATTACCATGGTAAACTTTTATAAGGGAAGTCAATACCGTACTGTATAGTATATAGACCTAATTACTGGACACCTGAGAGGCAGAAAAGTAAGTTAATACTGCATAGTCTAAACACAGTACAGGAGATCTGAGAGCCAATAAATGAATTACTGTATTGCAAATGCAGTACTCAGGATACCAGAGCCAGGCACTCAGTACAGTAGAAAGAAGCCAGTACTGGAGATGTGAGCCAGTAAAATCAGCTGAAACCCGCTAGTGATCCATACAGTACAGTACCATTTCAGAGCCCAAGTACTTGTTGCTGTGCACCTGTTATTACAACTGACTCTGCAGGGCCTGGGAACGGTTTACTGATGACTGTCCTAGGGTTCTAACAGAGTAATGCACTGGCACTGTTATTACATGCTGACACTGCAGGGCCTGGGAACGGTATACTGATGACTGTCCTAGGGTTCTAACAGAGTAATGCACTGGCACTGTTATTACATGCTGACAATGCAGGGCCTGGGAGCGGTATACTGATGACTGTCCTAGGGTTCTAACAGAGTAATGCACTGGCACTATTATTACATGCTGACACTGCAGGGCCTGGGAACGGTATACTGATGACTGTCCTAGGGTTCTAACAGAGTAATGCACTGGCACTGTTATTACATGCTGACGCTGCAGGGCCTGGGAACGGGTATACTGATGACTGTCCTAGGGTTCTAACAGAGTAATGCACTGGCACTGTTATTACATGCTGACACTGCAGGACCTGGGAACGGTATACTGATGACTGTCCTAGGGTTCTAACAGAGTAATGCACTGGCACTGTTATTACATGCTGACGCTGCAGGGCCTGGGAACGGGTATACTGATGACTGTCCTAGGGTTCTAACAGAGTAATGCACTGGCACTGTTATTACATGCTGACACTGCAGGGCCTGGGAACGGTATACTGATGACTGTCCTAGGGTTCTAACAGAGTAATGCACTGGCACTGTTATTACATGCTGACGCTGCAGGGCCTGGGAACGGCTATACTGATGACTGTCCTAGGGTTCTAACAGAGTAATGCACTGGCACTGTTATTACATGCTGACGCTGCAGGGCCTGGGAACGGTATACTGACGGCTGTCCAAGGGTTCTAACGGAGTAATGCACTGGCACTGTTATTTCACACTGTTCCTTATAAGCAGAATGGGGTTGGAAATGAAATATTGTTCCTTTTAAGCCTAAGCCGTTTCTGTAGAAGAGAAAGTACCACAGTGTGCTACTGTATATATGGAAGACAGGTGGGCTGTGTCAAAGTGTAGGTTATCAAGCAGAATTGCAGCTTATCAGGCAGAATTGCAGCAAGACAGGTTTTCTCTAATGATGATGGCTTCCATCACTGCTGAGATTAAATAACTGCAGAGTTTCATTGCTGGGATACATAGAGCATGTTTCATTTCATATAGATGAGCTCAAGTGTAAGGGTTAGGTGATGGCAGTCAGGCAAAAAGCCAGGAACTCCATCGAGCTCTTCTATTTAACAAAAAAAAACAAAAAACACAACAAATGATGATTGTTAAGTAAATATTAACAAGTTTCAAGTCCCCCCCCCGTCCCCCCCCAAAAACCCCTTGGCATTCCTGCCTGAGCCTCATCCTCTACAGGACTGAACATACAGGCCAGTTACAGGCTTTTATACACACCTGCATTGACACTAAACTGAATAATTCATTCATTAACTGGACCAGTAATCCAGTGTTCTCTATTCCATCCACAGTCTCACATGGAAATGTGCATTTAAACCAAGACTGTAAACTTCCCCTTTCCTGTGTTCATTTAAACAAGACTGTAAACTACCCCTTTCCTGGGTTCATTTAAATCAAGGCTCTAAACTTCCCCTTTCCTGGATCCTTTTAAACAAGACTGTAAACTACCCCTTTCCTGGATCCTTTTAAACAAGACTGTAAACTACCCCTTTCCTGGATTCATTTAAATCAAGGCTCTAAACTACCCCTTTCCTGTGTTCATTTAAAAAAGACTGTAAACTTCCCCTTTCCTGTGTTCATTTAAACAAGACTGTAAACTACCCCTTTCCTGGGTTCATTTAAATCAAGGCTCTAAACTTCCCCTTTCCTGGATCCTTTTAAACAAGACTGTAAACTACCCCTTTCCTGGATCCTTTTAAACAAGACTGTAAACTACCCCTTTCCTGGATTCATTTAAAGCAAGGCTCTAAACTACCCCTTTCCTGTGTTCATTTAAACAAGACTGTAAACTACCCCTTTCCTGGGTTCATTTAAATCAAGGCTCTAAACTTCCCCTTTCCTGGATCCTTTTAAACAAGACTGTAAACTACCCCTTTCCTGGATCCTTTTAAACAAGACTGTAAACTACCCCTTTCCTGGATTCATTTAAATCAAGGCTCTAAACTACCCCTTTCCTGGATCCTTTTAAACAAGACTGTAAACTACCCCTTTCCTGGATTCATTTAAATCAAGGCTCTAAACTTCCCCTTTCCTGGATCCTTTTAAACAAGACTGTAAACTACCCCTTTCCTGGATCCTTTTAAACAAGACTGTAAACTACCCCTTTCCTGGGTTCATTTAAACAAGACTGTAAACTACCCCTTTCCTGTGTCCACTTAATATACACATATTTAACAAAAACACTATTAGACATGTATACCAAAAATAAAGCACACACATATGAAGATGAAGAATACGCTGTTTTGATGTAGTTGGTGGAATTCTGCGCATTTATCGTGGAGAATATGGAAGTGAAAACTAGTGCAAAATAAGTCTTTAACACAAAACGATCATGAAAATAAACCTTATTTACAAGTTTGGGGTTTTCACCCCGTCACACCAAGCCTTCATGAAACTGCACAGTGGAAACAGCTTGGGGTAAGCAGAGAAGCGGACGTGAACCTTACAGAAAGAAAAAAACATACCGCTGCAAAATTCTTATCAAGACCATTCACTGACCACAGCACCAATGCCAACACAATAGCCATTGCAAATGTTTACTGCAGTTAAAGCTTAGAAAAGTGTGAGGAGCCACAGTGCAGCATAGGTAAGCACTGCAAAGCACAGAGATTAACCATATTTAAAAACATGCCAAGCCATAATAAACTATGGTAAATGCACAGAATAGCCATGGGACAACTGTAAAATTAATATGCAAATGTACCATGGTAAACTTTTATAAGGGGACCTGATACTGCTGTGCATTGTCTGGTATGTCTTAGCTTCTGATCACAATCCAGTTACACTAACTGTATATGTGCCTTGCCAGTTTAGGGTATTGGATCTGTCCTACCTATTTGAAAGGATCCTTGAACCCCAGGAGAATACGCCTGTAGATGTGCACAGCAATCATATCATTTTAAGGATCCTGGCAAACATAACAGATAACACAGGAACCAATCAAATCTGGGATTACAGTAACTGCTGTTCTGATGTTGTCAGTTCCTGTCTTCCTGGAGCTAAAGCGGTAAGAAGCCTATCCCAAGAGGCATTTCTTCTGAACTGCTGTCCACCCTCCTCCAAAGGAACATTACATGAATAATTCTTTAATTAATGTAACATCATTATAGAGAAGACAAGCGCACATCATGGGAGAGGAGATATGAAATACGGGGCTCTATTCACAAAGCTTGATGTTTGTGAAACTCTTCTTTACAGTTGTTAATGAAATCACCAACAGCTTTTGGACACCTAAACAATCTTAATCCCTGCTCCTGGTCCTGCGTGGAGGAGTGACTCTACCGTGCTGTCCCCGAGCCCAGGAAAAAACAGTTGACCTCTAATAAAGCACAAGTGTTGACACATTCACTCGCCTAGCTCGCTGCATGAGCACACCGCACATTGAATTTCACAGCAGGAATTCGAGATGCTGCCAGTGATACTCCCTCCCCCCGGATCTGAGGTGAGCAGAGCTGAGAAATGATCGAGAAAACCTGCAGGGCTTTATTCGCTGTTGAAAAACCAAATCGGTCTCAAACCTGTGGGGCTTTTTTTACCAAATACAGTCAATTTTTCCTCTTACTGTTCTGTGGTGTTTGCTTCAATCATTTGGCGCGGTTCTGGGTTCTCTTTCTCCAGAACATTTTTCACATGTTATTCCTTTACCTGGGTTGGAGCTGCTTTGAGCTAGAAATCCTGGTCAGCCTTGTTCATTCCGTTCATGTGACAATGTGACCTTTCAACTCTGGCAGTCCCACCTATCTCTGTATACAGTGCCTTGAAAAAGTCTTCACACCCTTGAACATTTTTCACATTCTACTGCCTAAAAAATACAATTCAAAATGCATTAAAGTAGGAGTTTGTTTCAATGACACAACATCATCTAGACTTTCAACGTGAAAGAACAATTATAGAAATATTCAAAAAGTAATTAAAAACAAAAAGTCTTGATTGCATAAGTCTTCACACCCTTTGTCATAGCAAACCCAAATTAGCTCAGGTACAACAAATTGCCTTAACAAGGCACATAATAAGTTAAATAGAGCCCACCTGTGTCCAACCACAGTAGTTCAACTAATTTGAATACTCCTGGATGAAGAATAAAGCTGTTTCTGTTGTATGAAGTGAATTTGAAGCAAATGGCAAAACATGCCGAACAAGGAGCTGCCAAAAGAACTCCGGCATAAAGTTATTGAAAGGTACAGATTGTGGGAAGGCTATAAGAAACTTTCAATGTCTTTGAATATCCTTTGGGGCACTGTCAGGTCCATCATTGTAAAGTGGAAACAGTTTGGCACCACCAAGACACTACCTCGATCAGGCTGTCCCTCCAAAGTCAGTAGCCGTGGCTTAAGGAAACTGCTGAGGGAGGTCACTGTGAGGCCTAAGATTACTTTAAAAGAACTACAGAGGTCTCTGGTTGAGATTGGGGAAAATGTTGACTGTTCAACAATTTCAAGAGTACTCCACAAACATGGCCTGTATGGGAGGGTGGCAAGAAGGAAGCCACTGCTGAAAAAAAGCCATATGATGTGCCACATAGCTTTGGCAAAGAAACACTTAGGGGACACTGCACGCATGTGGGAGAAGACTTTGTGGTCTGATGAGACCAAAGTGGAACTTTTTGGTCTCAATGCTAAGTGATATCTGTGGCGTAAACCAAACACGGAACATCACCCTGCTAACACCATCCCTACAGTAAACCATGGTGGTGGCAGCATTATGTTTTGGGGATGCTTTGCAGCAGCGGGGACAGGGAGGCTTGTGAAGATCAAGGGAAAGATGGATGGTGCAAAGTACAGGCAGATCCTGGAGGAAAACCTGTTCCAGTCTGCCAGAGACCTGGGCCTGGGGAGAAGATTCACCTTTCAGCAGGACAATGATCCTAAGCACAAAGCAAAAGCAACAATGGAGTGGCTCAGCAAGAAGAAAGTGAATGTCCTCGAGTGGCCTAGTCAAAGCCCAGACCTGAATCCTATAGAAAATCTGTGGCAAGACTTGAAGACTGCAGTCCACAGACGATCCCCAGCCAACTTGAAAGAGCTTGAGCTATTCTGCCAAGAAGAATGGGCAAAAACTACACCATCCCACTGTGCTAAGTTGGTAGACACTTATCCAAAACGACTCATGGCTGTTATTGCTGCAAAAGGGGCTTGCACCAAGTATTGACTCAAGGGGTGTGAAGACTTATGCAATCAAGACTTTTTGTTTTTTTATTTTTAATTACTTTTTCAATATTTCTATAATTGTTCTTTCACATTGAAAGTGTAGTTTGTAGTCTATAAAAAATTCACACCAATGTGTAATTGGTTGTGCTGCCTAATGTTGCTTGAGTAAGACAGTCAAAGATTACTGCTGATCAGGGTGTGCTTAACATGCAGCCATGTAAGAGCAGGACTCCAGGAAATCTGCAAGCAAAGACTTTTCCAAGAGAGCTTCAGAAACACATCCCAAAGTCATTCCGTGCATCCCGCAGTCTGTTCCAGCCAAGAGAAACACAGATTTATCTGATTTACTGTGCTACTGGCTGTCCGGTCTCTTGAACTCAGTGAAGTACTAGTACTCCAGTGGAATTACACGCCTACCATTAGATATTGTGACATGAAAATTATGAAAAGTATTAAACTAATTGCATTAGACTGCTGGCTGCCAAGACCTGACAAAGCCAAGCTAATATGAAGGAAAGTTTCTGGGAAGGGCTGTGTAAGGAAGACGGGGTGGGGGGTAGGGGGGCTTTGAAGTCAGTCTAACCCCAGGGTATGCCAACTTCAAATACATTCAGCTTCAAACTCCAGTAACTTTGGCACTGCATGCAAAGCCAGGTATGCAGGTGTACAGAATGCCAGAGCTGTAAAATAAGAACAAATATTGCCAGTCCACAAACCAGCAATGCTCCTGCTGCAGACAGCAGGCTGGCACTGCCCCCAGCTCCACCATCGCTGCCAGGGCTGAGACTCATAAATCACAGAGATAAAGAATCCGCTGCTTTTGTATAACAAGACCTGGCGGGCTGTCAGCTGCTTTTCATTAGAATTAGCACTGCGAGGCACAGTCTGTATTGTGGGCGAGCTGACACACAGCCTCCCTCTGATGTGCATACTCATAATTCCCATCATTGCTATCTCCTTTTCTTGCCACGGGTCATCTTTTTCATGGATCTTGCGTTACTTCTTTTTATCTCCATCCAGCAACCTCAGCATAAGCAAATAGAATAAGGGAGGGGTGCTGCTGTTTAACAAGCAAGATTTGCCTTAAATGAACCTCTGAGTGCAATTACAAGATTGGACCGCTGGCTAGCCCTTATACTGTAAGAGATTACTGTGGTAAACTGTGGTTAAAGCATAGTCAGACTGTATGCAAGCTTCATAGCTAAGTATGATACAGCATGGTAAACACCATGGTTAATCATGGGGAAGCATGGTAAAGGAATAGCAAACTGCAAAATTAGCACACAAATTTACTGTGATCAACTTTTTCATCGGGTGTCATTGCACAGCAATTAGAAAGATTAGAACAGTACTGGCAATGTGTTGGAAATAAAATTGGTTTAACGCACTGCAAAGCAATGACATCTTTGCAAGGTTACTTGGGACAATGGCAGACAGGGGAGCCAATCAGATTTAGGAATTCACTGTGATACAGCCTTTACAGAAAGGGTTATAAATACGGGGTTGTCATTATAAATAACTTGTGCATTCGTTGCCATGAAGAAACTTCTTGCATTACCAGCAATGGCAAAGCAATGGATTTGGAGCATGTGGGTACGGTGGTGCCATGGCCCTGCAATGAAGTACCAGCATGTATTGGTTCATAATATTGTGCCATTCAGTGACACTGTTGAGCGCTTGGTAAAGGGTGTCTGTGTGCAATAATAATAAAAAGGACAGCAGCAGAAATGTGGCAGGGGCTAGTTGAAGCTGTGTTAGTTATACAATGATACTGTATATTCATGTTTTGTCATGATCTACAGCACCTTAAGTTTACAGAGTGTAAGGAGCTCCCCACAGCTAACAGGTTGGTATCTATTTTGGTGGGGGGCAGCATGATAGACAACAGAATGGGAAGAGAGAGAAGACCACCAGGCAAGTGTTTTGAAACAAAAGGACATGTTATTCTTTCTTTAAGATATATATATATATATAGGATATGCCATCAATATTTTTTTACAAGAATCCTGTGGACTTAACATCATCTGTTAAAGTCATCATCATTGGCGATCACTCAAGTCGAGTATGATTGTCCTCCATAGGGTCTTCTATTTGTGGGTCTTCAGATGGCTGTAAAGGCCGATCTGGGAGCCATATATTTTGGTGCAGTGTGGGCAGGGGTAAGCGTTGGTTGTGGTTTGTAGTTGGGCCTTCCTGGTGTTGAGTCTCTCCTTGCGTAGCTGCCGCTTGTCCTCTGCGGCACCGCGAAGATCCTTTTCGTGTAGTGCAGCCCCCTCTTGAACGATTTTCCTCCAGCCGTGTCTGTTTAGTGCAATGTCTTCCCAGTTGTTGGAGGTGATGTTGAATTTCTTCAGGTTTGCTTTGATGTTGTCTTTGTTGCGTTTCTTATGCCTGCCAGGGGCTCGCTGACCTTCCCTCAACTGGGAGTACATGATCTGTTTCGGGAGGCGTGAGTTGGGCATCCGGATGACATGGCCTGTCCATCGGAGTTGGTCTTGCATTATGGTAGTGGTGACGCTGGTGTTGGTGTGTCTGTCCTCCCAGCTGATCCTCAGGATTTTCCGTAAGGATCTTTGGTGGTGTTGTTCCAGAGCTTTCAGGTGCCTACTGTAGGTGGTCCATGTTTTGGCTCCGTATAGCAGTGTGTGGAGGACAGCAGCTTTGTAGACCAGGAGTTTTGTATGGACTTGTAGGTCATGGTCTTCGAAAATTCTTTTTGACAGTCTTGCATAAGCTCTACTGGCACAACTCAGGCAGTGGTTTATCTCTGAGTCAATGTCTGCTTTGGAGGAGAGAAGGCTGCCGAGGTATGGAAAGTGATCAACATTTTCAAGGGTGTTATTGTCAACTTGTATTGTGGGCAGAGTAGAGGGCTTATTGGGTGGTGGTTGGTGAAAAACTTGCGTCTTCTTTATATTCAAGGCTAGACCCAGTATCCTGTATGCCTTGGCAAAAGCGTTCAGGATACACTGGAGGTCTTCTGCGGAAGGTGCTGCGATGGCATTGTCGTCGGCGTACTGAAGCTCCATGGTGGTATAAAGCACAATGCAGACATTTAAGTTTGAAACTAACAAAAACAAAACTCCTTTTCCGGAGTTTCCTAAAGCAATGGTAAATGAAACTGGCCAACTCAACCTCTGACATGTGAGCCTGGCCCTGAGCCCTGGCTCTCAACCCTTCAAGAGCCACAGCTGCTAACTCAGCCACTGCGAGATTACAGCTGCTCACTCAGCCACTGCGAGATTACAGCTGCTAACTCAACCACTGCGAGATTACAGCTGCTAACTCAGCCACTGCGAGATTACAGCTGCTCACTCAGCCACTGCGAGATTACAGCTGCTAACTCAGCCACTGCGAGATTACAGCTGCTAACTCAGCCACTGTGAGATTACAGTTGCTAACTCAATCACTGTGAGATTACAGCTGCTAACTCAGCCACTGTGAGATTACAGCTGCTAACTCAGCCACTGCGAGATTACAGCTGCTAACTCAACCACTGCGAGATTACAGCTGCTAACTCAGCCACTGCGAGATTACAGCTGCTCACTCAGCCACTGCGAGATTACAGCTGCTAACTCAGCCACTGCGAGATTACAGCTGCTAACTCAGCCACTGTGAGATTACAGTTGCTAACTCAATCACTGTGAGATTACAGCTGCTAACTCAGCCACTGTGAGATTACAGCTGCTAACTCAGCCACTGCGAGATTACAGCTGCTAACTCAACCACTGCGAGATTACAGCTGCTAACTCAGCCACTGCGAGATTACAGCTGCTCACTCAGCCACTGCGAGATTACAGCTGCTAACTCAGCCACTGCGAGATTACAGCTGCTAACTCAGCCACTGTGAGATTACAGTTGCTAACTCAATCACTGTGAGATTACAGCTGCTAACTCAGCCACTGCGAGATTTACAGCTGCTAACTCAATCACTGTGAGATTACAGCTGCTAACTCAGCCACTGCTATATTACAGCTGCTAACTCAATCACTGTGAGATTACAGCTGCTAACTCAATCACTGTGAGATTACAGCTGTTAACTCAGCCACTGTGAGATTACAGCTGCTAACTCAGCCACTGTGAGATTACAGCTGCTAACTCAGCCACTGCGAGATTACAACTGCTAACTTAGCCACTGCGAGATTACAGCTGCTAACTCAGCCACTGCGAGATTAGCCTGAAAGTCTGTTTCTATAGTTTGTGATTGATTGTTTAAAATTATGGAGCAACTCGACAGATCATGCCTTCTGTGTACAGTCTGCACACAATAAAGGGAAGGCACTGAGGAGTTTGCTGCTGGGAGTTGGAATCCACACTGGCTGGCTCTCCTTGTTACCACTCGCAGCATTTCCTTTGACTTGCGTGTCTTCAATTTTTCCACCATTCATCGCGTGAAGTGCAGGACTGAAATATGTACGAGAGCGCTGGAGGATTTTAAAAAATCAAATAAGCGTCCAGCAAGTGTGCATCTTTCATATGGGAATGTGCGAGATCTGTGTGTAGACGCTGATTCATGCTTGTTAAGGGGGACTGAAATCATGTCTGTCCTTTATATCCTTTAATACCCCAGTAAGGGTGCTCTGGGTTTTGCACCCACTTGTCCAGTCAATAAACCGTAACGTACAATCATAGTGCCTTCTCAACTGAAAAAGAACAAAACATCCCAACTTGTTCAGGGTCAGACCTGCTTTCGTTATCTGGGGCTCATACACCTTTGGGGTCACCGGTCACTTAAAGGAGAAACAGTACAACAGGCATGCAGTTAAGTAGCTTTCAGAAGCAGACTCAGCCCACTCTGATCTGAAGTGGTAAAGCTAGTAGAAAGGTATTTCAGAAGCAGACACAGCCCACACTGATCTGCAGTGGTAAAGATAGTAGAAAGGTATTTCAGAAGCAGACACATCCCACTCTGATCTGCAGTGGTAAAGATAGTAGAAAGGTATTTCAGAAGCAGACACATCCCACTCTGATCTGCAGTGGTAAAGCTAGTAGAAAGGTATTTCAGCAGACACAGCCCACTCTGATCTGCAGTGGTAAAGCTAGTAGAAAGGTATTTCAGCAGACACAGCCCACTCTGATCTGCAGTGGTAAAGCTAGTAGAAAGGTACAGTGTCTTCTATATCCAGCGCTTGTGCTCGAAGGCTGCTGCTTGGGGGCATGCTGGACTGAGAGTGAAATTTGTGAGGAATGTCTGGCATGTCAGAGAAACGGGAGGCTTCTCAGAGGAGTCACTTCCTTTTGTAACCAAAGATTTAGAGGGAATGTCTAGTAAAACCAATCAGGTCCCGGGCACAAACAATAGATTCTTTGTACTGATTTTCTTTTTTTCTAAAACCAGGATGCTCTGCCTGGGATAGCACCTCTTAAGCTCAGTGTAGTCAAGCCAGGGGGAAGCTGACACAGCTGCTTGTTGCATTAGCCTCAGAAAACCAGGAGGCAATGGGGAACCAGGTGACAAGGTGTGCTGCTCCTCTCTGTGTACACAAGGTCCAGTCACTATCCCCACAAGGTCGCCAAGGTAAAGAGTGCGGCTCTCTTTTTCGGAGGTTGGGAATCAGTTTGTAGTTTGAAGCACATTCAGCCACCTCCTCGGTACAGCAGGTGCCAGGCATCCCACTCTGCCAGCATAATGTCCCAGTCAAGACTAAGGCTGACCATAGAGAAATGCAGCAGACTACCATGTCTATACAATACATGCTTTCCCATGTCTATACAATACATGCTTTCCCATGTCTATACAATACATGCTTTCCCATGCTATACAATGCATGCTTTCCCATGTCTATACAATACATGCTTTCCCATGCTATACAATGCATGCTTTCCCCATGCTATACAATGCATGCTTTCCCATGCTATACAATGTATGCTTTCCCATGTCTATACAATACATGCTTTCCCATGCTATACAATGCATGCTTTCCCCATGCTATACAATGCATGCTTTCCCATGCTATACAATGTATGCTTTCCCCATGCTATACAATGCATGCTTTCCCATGTCTATACAATACATGCTTTCCCATGCTATACAATGCATGCTTTCCCCATGCTATACAATGCATGCTTTCCCATGTCTATACAATACATGCTTTTCCCATGCTATACAATGTATGCTTTGCTTGTTTTACCACACTGTTACCACTGCATACCAGATTACATAAAGCATTAAGTGTAATCATTCCAAAGGGAACTGTATATTACTCCTTATCACCCATTGATCTGATTGAAGCCTGTTCATTATAGTGACCTAATAAAAGCTAGCCAGCCTTGAGGAGTCTTTTCAGAAGCTATTTGCTGGAATAGTTAATAAATACTAGCGATGGAGAATCATCCAGAACACACATAAATTCAGTAAGATATAGATTATATACAGTATACATATGATATCCCTTTAAACTTCAAATGTTACTGTAACTGCAAAAAGGTTTATGAACAAAAGCTCAAGAAACTTAGAACATGCTATTGTCAGCAGCGGCCAAATAGAGTCCTGCGATTGATATAACCCAGCCTCCTCTCCCCACAGGATTTATCTCTTCTACTGCCTGGGAGGTAGAATCGGACATTGAAAAGTGGGTCGTCTGGCGAGGTAGCGCATCCCTGCTCTGAGATTAATGACTCGTGCAGATGTATTCCATTAAAAAAGATCACAGCTCACTGACTCAATAAAGGAAAAATGTGCTCTTTAAGTTTTTTTTCTTGGTCTTTTTTTTCTTTGCACATTTTCTCAACCTGAATGGATTTGAAAAAGCAAGTGCATTCCATCTCCCAGATAACATCATCCAAAAATTCACTTGGTTTTCATTTTTCATAAACTATCCTGCGGCTCACCAGTGCTGAGCTTGGGTATATTTGCAATGGGGAGAGAGGGTTCTATCTGTTTGAGCCTAAATACATACATTGCTCTTAATCCCCTTAATGCCAGTCAGTCACCACGGCAGAAGCCGATTTGTCACAGGTAAAATAAAGAACAATATTTGGGGTATGTGGCAAAGTGCCCCCCCCTGTGTGTATTTTGTGTTACGTGTTGTGTGTAAATGTTGGTGTATAGGCATCGGTACACGGGATATAAACGGGTCTGTGTTTCACTTGTGATTTAAAAATGTAGATTTATATTTAGGCACGGAGGGCACAAATCACTTCACGTGCTAGTTAAAAGGTAATGTGTGGTCACGGGAGTGCACTTAATTAATTCACGTGCAGTTGTACCGAGATTCCAATTGAATGATTGACTAGCAATCGAGTCTCGGTACAACTGCATAAAAACAGTATGTTTTCACTCACTCGGGGTTGGGTGTTCGTGAGTGGAGAACGGGTGAGAGAGAGAGAGAGATAGGAAATATATAGAACAATTGCTATCGCGTGCTGGTAGGACCAGCACGGTACTTGTTTTATTATTTACTCACCGTGTTTGTGTGTCTGTCCGTCCACCGTTTGTTTAGTGTTAGTCCGTTTTTGTTCGTCTATTTATTTTGGCGCAAGTGCCGTGTCCTGTTTTTGTGTTCTGTTATTTTGTTTATTAAATGCTGAGCGCGATCACGCGCTCAGCTTCACCAAAACCCCAAGTCTCTGTCTGCTCTGTGTGTTTCTAGTTCTGGTCTGAGTTCCTCCCTGCAGCCATCCTGTCACACGTGGTGTCAGAAGTGGGATAACAGCGCCTCCAGGACTCAGGCCAGAGCGGGAACCGCAGTTTTTTTTTGTTTGTTTTGTTTTTTTTGAAAAATAAAAGGGGAAAAATGGAAGGCTGGAACTGGAGAGATGGCTGCCAGGATCTGGAGGTCCTCCTCGGTGGTCTAGAGGACCAAGGCTGGTGCCTTGCCTGTGGGGAGTTCGGGCACCCAGTGGTGCACTGCCCCTACCAAGAGGGAGAGGAGGAACTGGCCCAGGAGAGGAAGGTGAGGAGGAGGCAGAGAAGGGGAAAGGGGAAGAGGAAGGCGGAGTGTCCACCGCCCAAGTCTCCACCAGCAGAGGAAGAATGCCTGCTGGTTTTGCCTCCACAGCCTGAGTGGGAGGAGCCCGAACGTCCCACGCCTGAGTGGGAGGAGCCCGAACGTCCCACGCCTGAGTGGGAGGAGCCCGAACGTCCCACGCCTGAGTGGGAGGAGCCCGAACGTCCCACGCCTGAGTGGGAGGAGCCCGAACGTCCCACGCCTGAATGGGAGGAGTCGGTGCGCCCACAGCCCAAGAGGGAGGAGTCGGTGCGCCCACAGCCCAAGAGGGAGGAGTCGGTGCGTCCACAGCCCAAGAGGGAGGAGTCGGTGCGCCCACGGCCCAAAAGGGGAAGGTAGAGCGTCCACCGCCCCAGTCTCCACTAGCAGAGGGTGAATTCCTGCTGGTTCCACCTCCATTGCCATGGGAGGACTGCTTGCAGCTCCCACCTCCACCAGCAGAGGGTGAATTCCTGCTGGTCCCGCCTCCGCCACTTCCACCGCCAGGAGCAGAGCAGCAGGAGCTGCCTCTGCCTCCTCCACCAGCAGAGGGTGAATGCCTGCTGGGTCCCTGTCCCCAGCAGAGGGTGAATGCCTGCTGGGTCCCTGTCCCCAGCAGAGGGTGAATGCCTGCTGGGTCCCTGTCCCCAGCAGAGGGTGAATGCCTGCTGGGTCCCTGTCCACCAGCAGAGGGTGAATGCCTGCTGGGTCCCTGTCCACCAGCAGAGGGTGAATGCCTGCTGGGTCCCTGTCCACCAGCAGAGGGTGAATGCCTGCTGGTCTCCCCTTCCGAGGGGAGCCGCACCAGTCCCCTGCAAGAGGGGAGGACCGCACCAGTCCCCTGAAACAAGGGTAGACTACACGCTGCTCCCACCTCCGCCGCCAGGAGACTACACGCCTCCCACCTCCACTGGCAGGAGCAGAGCAGCAGGAGCTGCCTCTGCCTCCGCCACCTCCACTGGCAGGAGCAGAGCAGCAGGAGCTGCCTCTGCCTCCGCCACCTTCACTGGCAGGAGCAGAGCAGCAGGAGCTGCCTCTGCCTCCGCCACCTTCACTGGCAGGAGCAGAGCAGCAGGAGCTGCCTCTGCCTCCGCCACCTCCATCGGCAGGAGCAGAGCAGCAGGAGCTGCCTCTGCCTCCGCCAACCCCACCAGCAGAGGAGGAATGCCTGCTGGTATCACTTCCCCACCAGCAGAGGATGAATGCCTGCTGGTATCACTTCCCCACCAGCAGAGGATGAATGCCTGCTGGTATCACTTCCCCCACCAGCAGAGGATGAATGCCTGCTGGTATCACTTCCCCACCGCCACGAGGAGAGGAGCAGGAGCTGCCTCTCCCGCCACCAGAAGGACCAGGACTAGATGCTGGCGGTCCTCAGCAGCCCTTGCATAGGCTGCTGAGGAAAGCATGGGAAGAACCGCCCGCCGCAGTGGCCGAGAAGAGGCCAAAACCCACACCCCAGCTTGTCCTGACTGCCTGCCTCGCTGCACCCAAGGATGCCTGCCTCGCCGCCCAAGGATGCCTGCCTCGCCGCCCAAGGATGCCTGCCTCGCCTGCCCAAGGATGCCTGCCTCGCCGCCCAAGGATGCCTGCCACACTGCGCCAAGGATGCCTGCCTCGCCGCCCAAGGATGCCTGCCTCGCCGCCCAAGGATGCTTGCCTCGCCGCCCAAGGATGCTTGCCTCGCTTCGCCAAGGATGCTTGCCTCGCCGCCAAGGATGCTTGCCTCGCGACGCCTGGGGTTGCCAGCCGCTCCGCATTGCCTGGGGTTGCCAGCCGCTCCGCATTGCCTGGGGTTGCCAGCCGCCCGCATTGCCTGGGGTTGCCAGCCGCCCGCATCGCCTGGGGTTGCCAGCCGCCCGCATCGCCTGGGGCTGCCTGTCGCCCGCACGCCTGGGGCTGCCTTTTGCTCCACACAGGGTGCAGGGTGCGAGGGAGAAGTGGAGCTCCGCTGCCGCCTCTATGGCCAGGGGCTCCCCTCCCGAAGTTCGCCTCCCGAGGGTCCGCTGCTGCTGCCGCCGCCTCCCGAGGGTCCGCTGCTGCTGCCGTCCGCCTCCTGAGGGTCCGCTGCTGCTGCCGCCACCTGGGGTCGCCAGGGATCCTGCTTCGCCTGGGGTCGCCGGGCCTCTGCTTTGCCTCGGTCGCTACACTGTGGCCGGAGCTCCATGAAGGGAGCTGCCGGCCATGAAGAAAGGGGAGGTCAGGAGACCAGCTCCCCAGCCGCATTCCGTGGCAGGAAACACGGTGGCTGGAGCCCCACGGAGGGGAGCTGGCGGCCACAAAGAAGGGGGAGGTCAGGAGACCAGCTCCCCTGCAGCAGTTTCGCTGCCGGAATTGGGTGGCCGGAGCCCCACGGAGGGGAACTGCCGCCATGAAGAAGGGGGAGGTCAGGAGACCAGCTTCCCCGCAGCAGTTTCGCTGCCGAGATTGTGTGGCCGGAGCCCCACGGAGGGGAACTGCCGGCCATGAAGAAGGGGGAGGTCAGGAGACCAGCTTCCCCGCAGCAGTTTCGCTGCCGGAGATTGTGTGGTCGGAGCCCCACGGAGGGGAACTGCCGGCCATGAAGAAGGGGGAGGTCAGGAGACCAGCTCCCCAGCTGCACTTTCGGCAGGAGATAGTGTGGCTGAAGCCCCGAAGAGGGAGCTGCCGCCACGAAGAATTGGGGTGCCGGACATTCCACCATGGCCACCCCAGAAACAACTTGCTTCCCTCTTCCGGGACTTTGGGACTGAGGGGGAGGTGGCCATTGAGGCCATGTGTGCTTTGCACAAGGGGGGGTATATGTGGCAAAGTGCCCCCCCTGTGTGTATTTTGTGTTACGTGTTGTGTGTAAATGTTGGTGTATAGGCATCGGTACACGGGATATAAACGGGTCTGTGTTTCACTTGTGATTTAAAAATGTAGATTTATATTTAGGCACGGAGGGCACAAATCACTTCACGTGCTAGTTAAAAGGTAATGTGTGGTCACGGGAGTGCACTTAATTAATTCACGTGCAGTTGTACCGAGATTCCAATTGAATGATTGACTAGCAATCGAGTCTCGGTACAACTGCATAAAAACAGTATGTTTTCACTCACTCGGGG
The DNA here is from genome assembly GCA_030684275.1 of Acipenser oxyrinchus oxyrinchus. Taxonomy (NCBI): domain Eukaryota; kingdom Metazoa; phylum Chordata; class Actinopteri; order Acipenseriformes; family Acipenseridae; genus Acipenser; species Acipenser oxyrinchus. The sequence goes on along the minus strand of CM060254.1, from coordinate 55,712,302 downwards.
TTGGGTGTTCGTGAGTGGAGAACGGTGAGAGAGAGAGAGAGAGAAATATATAGAACAATTGCTATCGCGTGCTGGTAGGACCAGCACGGTACTTGTTTTATTATTTACTCACCGTGTTTGTGTGTCTGTCCGTCCACCGTTTGTTTAGTGTTAGTCCGTTTTTGTTCGTCTATTTATTTTGGCGCAAGTGCCGTGTCCTGTTTTTGTGTTCTGTTATTTTGTTTATTAAATGCTGAGCGATCACGCTCAGCTTCACCAAAACCCCAAGTCTCTGTCTGCTCTGTGTGTTTCTAGTTCTGGTCTGAGTTCCTCCCTGCAGCCATCCTGTCACAGGGTACCACTGCAAATTTTGGGACAGATTTCTTGTTAAGTCCTTTGCATTTTTCATTCAGGGATCCCAAGATATGTACTGACCAATGTCTGTTGCAAGGGTAGCTTACGTCACCTAGCAGTGTGCTCTACAGGGTTCTAGCCATTTGTAATAAATGTCCATACCAGCCCATGGAGACTGCTTTATTTTGAGGCTCCATATCACAGGGATTGCATCAATAACCCCAGGGTAGATACCTGGATTTCAGATCTAGAAAGCAAATCACAGGATGGTGGGAGAGCTGTGGGCTCTCAGTGGGTCCAGGGCACACTAGGACTTGGAGATGTTGGCTGAACCCAGAACACATTGATGATGGATTTGAATGAGCCCCTGCATTGAAGCACACAGTAATAAAAGGAATTTGAAAACTCCCAAGCAGTAGTGATGCTGCTTCCAAACTCAAGAATTTGAGACCTACAGCACATACTGTAATAGCATGGCAGTGCAATAAACGTACAGTATATATATCTGTTCTCTGTTTTCTGTTTTACTGCCATGCACCTTAGTGATGATTACTAAAACACTCCATACTCTGCTCTCCAGTACTGTTACCTGCACTACAGGTAATAGGCTGAGGTTTGTTTGTTTATTTTAGCATTTCTGACTTGACTGGTTTCATAGACCCCGATTTGCACTAATCGTGGACTACCTTACCTGACATAACAGTATCTAGTCCAAGATTCGTGCTGATCCGGCTCTGTGAAACCAGCCCATAGTGTTTAAAGTTTAGGAACAGAATGAATATGATTTAGCTACAGCCTCTCCAGTTTATTCCCATTGCACTGCGGTCTCTAACCAGCAGCACAGAAATGAACCTACATGCTGAACTATACTATGAGGAATGCTCAGGAATTCTGTGTGAAACCCAATATGCCTTCCATTGTAACCCATCATGTTAACTATTAAGAAAGTTACCCCTCCTGAAAAAAAAAAACAAAGAAGAAGAAATTCCAATCAGTCATGCAAGCCATTGTCTTGTTCGGTTCCCAGCCTTTGTTAAACCTGGGTCTCTGCCAGATTAATGGGACCTGAACTTCACATCAATTACCGAGGTCAAAATCAACAGGGAGTCGAGTCTCACTCTGCCTTAATAAATATCAACGTGGAATAGCTTGCTAAAATCTCTACTAGTGCATGCAAGTCTCTTTGGTATAGCTTTCCACTATGAAACAGGCAAAACCATTAGGAGGGGGGTCTGTTTCTCAGTAGACTGGCACTGTAGTTTTCATTCAAGTCGAGCAGCATGAGCTCAGAACTTGACTAACAGATTGGTGAATGAATACATTTATACACAAGCCAGGACATAGACTAGAGCACAGAATATGGGACCTCTGTAACAAATCACCCCTAAACTTAGCCATGTAGTTCTGTAGGGACTAACCCCCCCCCCCCCCCCTTCACCTCTACACAATGCTACACCATGAACTCAATTCTATGAATCCTCTGCCCAAGCGAAAACCCAAACATCATTCAATATTTCTCTTTAAGTGGCAAGTCAAAGGGTCTCTTGAGTTGTAATGCACCTTTCCAGTAATAACAAGTCTGGACTTCTCTTTCTGGACAGTAGAGTGTGATTGATTTGTTTGATTTGAGCTGCACGCGGTAGTCCTAATTATTCTGCTGGGTGTGTGCTGATATTCACTTGTGTCTGCTGCTTCCTTGCCAGGACCACCTTGTACTGTATATGAAATCTAAGTCTCTGGCTGTGCACACTTGGAGTGTACTGTAGGTAGGCAGGATGGCATGCCCATGGTGGTGGAGGCCTGGATGTTAAACATGGTAGGAGGAGCTTCACCACATGGTACCCCTGTGGGATGCCACAGTGTTAAGGGTTGCATGTACTGTACTGTATGTTGGTGGTAACTTGCAAGCTTCAAAATAAAGCAATGTAGGTTGTTGGAAATGAAGATACTTTCATCTTATCTCCAACTGCTTGAAACATGCCTCTTACTGTAGGGAGCGCAGGGAACCTGCTTCCCAGTCCCAATGTCCTTCCTTCAGCCCTTCTATCGAGAGTCCTAGAAATACCAACAACAGCCAGGACTGGATTGATGCTGATCCAAGCTGGCTGTGCAGGTTTTCTGATGCAGGCATCGATGGTCAAGCGTATAAGGACCTGGCAAGCACATGTCCATCCTGATCTGTTAATAAAAAAACCCAGCGTGCTGCGCTTCCACTGTGTAGAACGGGGCTCAGGCTTCGGTTTGGGCTTCCACTGTAGAACAGGGCTCAGGTCTCAGGTGGGGAAAAGCTGAATTGCTTTAGGACGTTATAAGAATGTTTTAGTTAGTCTGGAGAGGGTTTCAATGAACCAGGACTGAAGAAGAAGTTTACAGAAAGGGAAACCGGTAGTTGTATTTTAAAAAAATCCTAATATTTAGGTTAAGGACATATTTGTAATTGTATGTAAAAATAATATGATATCTAATTATTATTATTATTATTATTATTATTATTTATTTCTTAGCAGACGCCCTTATCCAGAGCGACTTACAATCATAAGCAAATACATTTCAAGTGTTACAGTACAGGTAATAATACAATAAGAGCAAGATAAATACAATGACTAGTTCAATAGTATAAATGCAATGTTCAAATACAGTTCAAATACAATGACTAGTTGACTAGTTCAACTAGTTCAACTAGTTCAATCTTGTAACAATTGTAAGTCGCCCTGGATAAGGGTGTCTGCTAAGAAATAAATAATAATAATAATAATAATATTTAAACAGAAGATGTTTACTGTTTTGATAGTTTTAACCCTATAAAAGTTTACCATGGTAAAAGTGTAATAAAGCATAAGAATGTGTTGAACTTTTGTAAGAGCATCATTATGTATCACGATAATTATTAAAATCCCAAAGCAATAATATGTTATCTTGATAAAACAATGGAGAACTATTAAAGGAGTCTGACACATACAGTACAAAGCTGTAGCATCATTTCTCCTCAGGCTATCAGAGGTGTGCAGTCTGTTGGTTTGACTCAAGCTGTGTGAACTTCTGCATGCATTCTCTAAGTGTTGACAAATAAATGAGGTGCCGTGCTCAATGCCTCGTGGTGCTTCGCTTTATAATTGCTTGTTATGTGAGGGGCATTTCATGTTGTAGGATTCTAGGTGCACAATGTTCTCTGTGACACATGCATAATTACAACGATCACACTATTATTTGCAAACCAAAAGCAAGATCGCCAACTTTGATCTTATGCAAGAGTTCATCTGCAGATCTGTTCCAGTAGGGATGGAGGAGGTCAATGCTAATTGTGAGCTATGATGCACTGAATAGCTTCTTTGTAGTATTTCTATTTGTATTTATTTTGTATTATTATTTATTTATTTTGGTAACAGAAAAAGCTAGGGAAACTGGGTTGGAGGTGTACAGTATTTTGAAAAGATTTTGCTTGGAGTAACACTATCAGAGTAAACTCATTTTAGGACATTCTTCTGTCTTTGTAATACATTGTATTGTATACATCTCCAGTAAACACTGATTTAGTTTACATTACTAGTTTCTGTATCGTATTCATGCATTCTAGTCAGATGCAATGACACCTCATTTATCCACGGATTTTACACATCCGTGGACCTATGTGTATCCAAGCACGCGGATAAACAGAGTTCCTCCTCTGGCTCTCGGGCAGGCAGCTCCTCCCTCTCTGGCTCTCGGGCAGGCAGCTCCTCCCTCTCTGGCTCTCGGGCAGGCAGCTCCTCCCTCTCTGGCTCTCGGGCAGGCAGCTCCTCCCTCTCTGGCTCTCGGGCAGGCAGCTCCTCCCTCTCTGGCTCTCGGGCAGGCAGCTCCTCCCTCTCTGGCTCTCGGGCACGCAGCTCCTCCCTCTCTGGCTCTCGGGCACGCAGCTCCTCCCTCTCTGGCTCTCGGGCACGCAGCTCCTCCCTCTCTGGCTCTCGGGCACGCAGCTCCTCCCTCTCTGGCTCTCGGGCACGCAGCTCCTCCCTCTCTGGCTCTCGGGCACGCAGCTCCTCCCTCTCTGGCTCTCGGGCACGCAGCTCCTCCCTCTCTGGCTCTCGGGCAGGCAGCTCCTCCCTCTCTGGCTCTCGGGCAGGCAGCTCCTCCCTCTCTGGCTCTCGGGCAGGCAGCTCCTCCCTCTCTGGCTCTCGGGCAGGCAGCTCCTCCCTCTCTGGCTCTCGGGCAGGCAGCTCCTCCCTCTCTGGCTCTCGGGCAGGCAGCTCCTCCCTCTCTGGCTCTCGGGCAGGCAGCTCCTCCCTCTCTGGCTCTCGGGCAGGCAGCTCCTCCCTCTCTGGCTCTCGGGCAGGCAGCTCCTCCCTCTCTGGCTCTCGGGCAGGCAGCTCCTCCCTCTCTGGCTCTCGGGCAGGCAGCTCCTCCCTCTCTGGCTCTCGGGCAGGCAGCTCCTCCCTCTCTGGCTCTCGGGCAGGCAGCTCCTCCCTCTCTGGCTCTCGGGCAGGCAGCTCCTCCCTCTCTGGCTCTCGGGCAGGCAGCTCCTCCCTCTCTGGCTCTCGGCAGGCAGCTCCTCCCTCTCTGGCTCTCGGGCAGGCAGCTCCTCCCTCTCTGGCTCTCGGGCAGGCAGCTCCTCCCTCTCTGGCTCTCGGCAGGCAGCTCCTCCCTCTCTGGCTCTCGGGCAGGCAGCTCCTCCCTCTCTGGCTCTCGGGCAGGCAGCTCCTCCCTCTCTGGCTCTCGGGCAGGCAGCTCCTCCCTCTCTGGCTCTCGGGCAGGCAGCTCCTCCCTCTCTGGCTCTCGGGCACGCAGCTCCTCCCTCTCTGGCTCTCGGGCAGGCAGCTCCTCCCTCTCTGGCTCTCGGGCACGCAGCTCCTCCCTCTCTGGCTCTCGGCAGGCAGCTCCTCCCTCTCTGGCTCTCGGGCACGCAGCTCCTCCCTCTCTGGCTCTCGGGCAGGCAGCTCCTCCCTCTCTGGCTCTCGGGCACGCAGCTCCTCCCTCTCTGGCTCTCGGGCAGGCAGCTCCTCCCTCTCTGGCTCTCGGGCAGGCAGCTCCTCCCTCTCTGGCTCTCGGGCAGGCAGCTCCTCCCTCTCTGGCTCTCGGGCACGCAGCTCCTCCCTCTCTGGCTCTCGGGCAGGCAGCTCCTCCCTCTCTGGCTCTCGGGCAGGCAGCTCCTCCCTCTCTGGCTCTCGGGCACGCAGCTCCTCCCTCTCTGGCTCTCGGGCATGCAGCTCCTCCCTCTCTGGCTCTCGGGCAGGCAGCTCCTCCCTCTCTGGCTCTCGGGCACGCAGCTCCTCCCTCTCTGGCTCTCGGGCAGGCAGCTCCTCCCTCTCTGGCTCTCGGGCACTGTGGCAGGCTGGCTCGCAGTGGTGAAGTGTGGTGACGTCACGGACCAGGAAGTAACTGAATCACAGCAATGGATGGGCAGGTGAAACTGAACGCAACGGCGTTCAGCTGATTTTATTAATAAACAAACAAACAAAACAAATGATTTTAACAAAACAACAAAACAAATGGGCACGAGGGCCAAACGAATCAGACAGACAAACAAGTAAGTGTCGTGCTGGCTAATCCAGCACGCTTTAGCAATTGTTAATTTCTGTCTCCTCTCTATCTCCCCGTACCTCCTCTCTGCACCCAGCAACCAACCCCGCAGCACGGACAGCTGCCGGTTCTTATACTCTGGCCGAGGGGTTAACTAGTTGTTAATTATCTTATTACCCCTCGGCCACAGTCTGCATCGTTAGGTAAGGATGCATGACTGTCAGCTAGTTACATAATCAGTAGCTGATCAGTCATGCATCCTCACAGGGTTTTAAATATAAATATAAAAACAATAACAAAAGACGCGGCGCTTTTATCCGCGCCGCAAACAAATACAAATAATAATAAATAGGGGCGGGACACTCCGCCACAGGCACACAGCTCCTCCTTTAATTCTCAGTGTATTTTAAACGCTGGTCTGAACTCCTTTAATCCTCATATTTGCAGAGTGAAATCCCAGATTCATTAATCTTGACTCACAGGCCAATATGATCTTGCTGAAGAGCAATGCTACCCTATGGGTTCAGGACTGGTAAATAATGCTGAACTAGCAAATTGTTTCCTGCCGTGCCTCACTTCACTTCAAAACCACAAACAAGAAAAACACTTCTTCAAGTCACGTTAAAGTGATGCTTTGTCTCAGGAATGGTACTCTACACAGAGAGGATTACATTTGTTTGTTTTTTGTTTTTTGGCAGTAATGCACCTGTACAGAGGATATGTAGGCTATTACTGGGATTATATATGTCATCTCATTGAAAATAAATCATGTGTATTATATTCAGATTTTGTATATTTATTTAGTTTGTTCGTTTCTATTGGTTTCTTTGGTTATAGCAATTGCTTCAATAGTGCTAGATATATGAAGGCACTGTTCTATAATAATGTTTACGATGGTGTATGTTTCTAAGCAAGTTTATTTGTAACTGTCTGAATGCCTGCTGTGCTCCAGGCCCTTCTCCAGAAGGAGATAGCTTGTCTATCTCAAGAGGTTTATCCTAGCCAGCTAAAACACTGCTTGCTATTTATTTTGAGCAGGCCAGATACATCTGTTTAGTAAAGGTTTAAAACACTGAAAAGCTTTTAATAATTTCCAAATTACATTTTCATGTCTCTGGCCCATAAAATGTACAGTCCAGCGACCTCACACGGTGAGACACACACACACATCAAACTGTTTTCATACGATCCTTACAAGAGAGGTGTTTTAGAACATTTCCACTCAGTTTAGTGCCCTCTCCATATCAGGAGAGGTGAGGCTTTTATCTGTAAACCTTGTTTACGTACCTTATTCCAAAGCTTGCCCTTTATCAGGTGGCTCTTTATACCACAGAAGCAGTTACATGACAGAGTGGCTGAGGCTGTCATTTGCCCCATAATGCCACTCCGCTAGCACTGTCATTCTCATCAGAAGGCGGAATACAAATAGTGTTGTAAAGGGGGAGTCCTGTCTTACCTTTTTTCCATTTAGAAAGGAGACAGAGATCTTAGAATGGAGAGTTTTAGTGTACATTAACCCATTAAGTGCCATTGTCCTAATTTGAGGACAGGTTATTTTGTAATTTTTGGAAGCATTTTTAACTGGCAGCTTCTACCTGTTATTTTAATTTTCTCTTTAACTACATTGTGATGATAACTTACTCTCATTTTGTCAACCGCAAATGTTAACTCTAAATCTAACTGTTAATTCTGCAAATTAAGCCCTTTAAATGCTTTTATGACACCACAATATAAAATAAGAAACTGAAGCCAGAAAATGATACATTTCTTGGTGGTATTTTTACCCACAGTGATGATAAAGCTCCATTTTCTATGCTGAGCTTCATAACCGGCATGAAATGTCACTGTTCAGAATAGTTTGTAGCCAAAACGAGGGATTAATATTTTTCTGTGATGAAATATTGATTTAGAATGGATCAAATTATGTAAATACAGCTGGTGTTCTGATGCTTTCAAAGAAAAAAAATATTTGGTACTTAATGGGTTTAGGAGGCAGTGCTGGAGAGCTGATAGTTTAGTGCTTTAGTGCTCATTATATTGTAGTCCAGACCCACGCTTTGAGAATGGATTGCTTTAGTGCTCATTATATTGTAGTCCAGACCCACGCTTTGAGAATGGATTGCTTTAGTGCTCATTATATTGTAGTCCAGACCCACGCTTTGAGAATGGATTGCTTTAGTGCTCATTATATTGTAGTCCAGACCCACGCTTTGAGAATGGATTGCTTTAGTGCTCATTATATTGTAGTCCAGACCCACGCTTTGAGAATGGATTGCTTTAGTGCTCATTATATTGTAGTCCAGACCCACGCTTTGAGATATAAATCTAAATGCATTAGTCTGGCTTTGGGTGTGTGATTAATCTAGACTGTAAGAAACACTTTGGGTATTTGTCATTGTCAGATAAGGATAACAATGTTCAATTTTGTGTTTCCTGATATTACCTCCCTCCAAACAATTCATTGCAAACCACATATTCAACTGTTTAGAATCTCATTAAAGAAACCCATACAGCACTGCTCTGCAACGCTTTATAAACACAGCTCTGCTTCCTGTTTGTAACTGCCTGTTTAATATACAGCAGGGCAGCAGGGGCCTAATAAACCATCTGGAATGTGCATTCAGCCCAACACATTTATTTGCTACAAGAAAAATCAACCATGAATGCAAACGTACGTAGCAATTCTATTAATAATAATAACTTCAAAAATGAAAGGTAGACAGAACCAGCAGCATGTCAGTCTCCAGTGGATATGAACATTTCTTTTGGCAGCCCGTTCCTGTATTGATTCTGTCTGGGCTCACAGCTTTAGTTTGTGCTTCTCATTATGCTGTCTGAACATACGGATAAGCCTATATATTGAAACAGTGTAAGAATAATCACTGTTGCATGCCTAATACTTTCAAGTACCCACAGAGTTAGAACATGAGGGCACTGTTACTGAGAATGAAGCTGTGCATGCATGTGTTTTACTTCTGTTTGCTTCTCCAGATTTTACACTGCCTTAAAAGAGCAAGCAAAAATGATACAGTGTTGTATAGGAGGAGAAACAGAAGAGCAGAAGAGCCAGAGCCAACGCGACGCTCCCTCCCGAATCCTCAAGGAAGACTTGCACAGCCAGGACGTGAACCTGCACTCCCCTGACCACGTGGCTCACCCTGCACACTTTTACCATGCAAGCCACTCAGGAACACTCACACTTTTCTGATATCATTGTGTACTTACATATATGGTGCAAAAGATTTACACCTAAGTACATTGTAACTGTGCATAATAACATTGTAATGATGTGTAAGCCCACATGTATTTACTCAGTAACTACCATGTAAACACACAGTAATTAGAGACGCTTAATGTAAAGTGTTAGCCGGCATTGTCTCTTTTGTAATACAAAATATGTATTTCATGTACAAGAAAAGTGTTATTTCATTGTTGTGGTATGTACAGATCATACAGATATGTACAGACCATACTGTTATGTACAGACCATACTTTCAGCGAAGCAACAGTCAGCACTGTTATTAAAATGCTTTGAGAATCTCTAAAGAACAGACTGCTTCAGTTTATAGACCCAACTTCCCTGAAGGAATAAGGAATGGAAATCACAGAGCAACGGCCATCCCTCCAGAGTGATTTAAACACCATGCAGACTAGTCACAACAGCTCGGGCTGTCTTTGTTGGCCCCCTGCTGACAGGGTTAGGACAGGTGTTACTCATTACTATTATCATTCAGGACAGGTATCTATTCACCATTTCGTTCTCTGTCGGTTGGTAGTTAGGGTACTTACACTGCATTAAAGCTTTAAACAGTAAAAATAAAATGTGATCACAGACAGGCTTCTGCAGAGTGTCCACAGCCTCTCTGAAGCATGTACAGTACTGTTCTGCACACTTCCTTTATGAAGAACCATTTTGTATTTTGTAGCAGAAACATCTGGGAATGTGAGTATAAAAACAGGAATAAAGTCACAAGCTTGTATTCCTTGAAAGTGATTGTAGCTGATAACATAAATTCTATAATTCTTACCTGTTTTGTATTTCCATTAGCTACATAGGTCTCAATATAGCAAGGGACCGTCTTAACCACCATGCAAAAGAGCAAGGAGCTTTTAAACTCATCATATCTCACCGACAGGGGACAGCATCCATAACACAGAGTATCACACAACACCGCCCGTTACACACACAAGCAACAGGGGACAGCATCCATAACACAGAGTATCACACAACACCGCCCGTTACACACACAAGCGATGTGGGACAGGGTCCATAACACAGAGTATCACACAACACCGCCCGTTACACACACAAGCGATGTGGGACAGGGTCCGTAACACAGAGTATCACACAACACCGCCCGTTACACACACAAGCGATGTGGGACAGGGTCCATAACACAGAGTATCACACAACACCGCCGTTACACACACAAGCGATGGGGACAGGGTCCATAACACAGAGTATCACACAACACCGCCCGTTACACACACAAGCAACAGGGGACAGGATCCATAACACAGAGTATCACACAACACCGCCTGTTACACACACAAGCAACAGGGGACAGGGTCCATAACACAGAGTATCACACAACACCGCCTGTTACACACACAAGCAACAGGGACAGGGTCCATAACACAGAGTATCACACAACACCGCCGTTACACACAAGCGATGTGGGACAGGGTCCATAACACAGAGTATCACACAACACCGCCTTACACACACAAGCAACAGGGGACAGGGTCCATAACACAGAGTATCACACACACACCGCCCGTATCACACACACAAGCAACAGGGGACAGGGTCCATAACACAGAGTATCACACAACACCGCCCGTTACACACACAAGCGATGGGGACAGGGTCCATAACACAGAGTATCACACAACACCGCCGTTACACACACAAGCAATAGGGGACAGGGTCCATAACACAGAGTATCACACAACACCGCCGTTACACACACAAGCGATGGGGACAGGGTCCATAACACAGAGTATCACACAACACCGCCCGTTACACACACAAGCGATGGGGACAGGGTCCATAACACAGAGTATCACACAACACCGCCCGTTACACACACAAGCGATGGGAGGGTCCATAACACAGAGTATCACACAACACCGCCGTTACACACACAAGCAACAGGGGACAGGGTCCGTAATACAGAGTATCACACAACACCGCCCGTTACACACACAAGCAACAGGGGACAGGGTCCATAACACAGAGTATCACACAACACCGCCCGTTACACACACAAGCGATGTGGGACAGGGTCCATAACACAGAGTATCACACAACACCGCCCGTTACACACACAAGCGATGTGGGACAGGGTCCGTAACACAGAGTATCACACAACACCGCCCGTTACACACACAAGCGATGTGGGACAGGGTCCATAACACAGAGTATCACACAACACCGCCCGTTACACACACAAGCGATGTGGGACAGGGTCCGTAACACAGAGTATCACACAACACCGCCCGTTACACACACAAGGGGACAGATCGTAACACAGAGTGTCACACGACACCGTCCGTACACACAAGCATGGGGATAGGTCACACAACACCGCCTGCTACACACACAAGCAATAGGGGACAGGGTCCATAACACAGAGTATCACACAACACCGCCTGTATACACACACAAGCGATGTGGGACAGGGTCCATAACACAGAGTATCACACAACACCGCCCGTTACACACACAAGCAACAGGGGACAGGGTCCATAACACAGAGTATCACACAACACCGCCGTTACACACACAAGCGATGTGGGACAGGGTCCATAACACAGAGTATCACACAACACCGCCCGTTCACACACAAGCGATGTGGGACAGGGTCCATAACACAGAGTATCACACAACACTGCCCGTTACACACACAAGCGATGGGGACAGGGTCTGTAACACAGAGTATCACACAACACCGCCGTTACACACACAAGCGATGTGGGACAGGGTCCGTAACACAGAGTATCATAAGAACATAAGAACATAAGAAAGTTTACAAACGAGAGGAGGCCATTCAGCCCATCTTGCTCGTTTGGTTGTTATTAGCTTATTGATCCCAGAATCTCATCAAGCAGCTTCTTGAAGGATCCCAGGGTGTCAGCTTCAACAACATTACTGGGGAGTTGGTTCCAGACCCTCACAATTCTCTGTGTAAAAAGTGCCTCCTATTTTCTGTTCTGAATGCCCCTTTACCCCTGGTCCTTGTTTCTTTTCAGGTCAAAGAAGTCCCTGGGTCGACATTGTCTATACCTTTTAGGATTTTGAATGTTTGAATCAGATTGCCGCATAGTCTATCACACAACACCGCCCGTTACACACGCAAGTGATGGGGGACAGGGTCAGTAACACAGAGTATCACACAACACTGCCCGTTACACACACACATATTGTCAGTTTAAAAACATGGTATCTGGTACTACAGTACTTATTCCGAGGATATCTGTTACACTCACTTCCTGGGTCATTCCAACTCAGCAGTGTCTTCTGGGACAAAGCATGTTACTGGCTGACAACAACATGTCAGTCAATAGGGGAAGCAGCAGAGAGCTGGTTAATGATGTCAGTCAATAGGGGAAGCAGCAGAGAGCTGGTTAATGATGTCAGTCAATAGGGGAAGCACCAGAGAGCTGGTTAATGATGTCAGTCAATAATGGAAGCAGCAGAGAGCTGGTTAATGATGTCAGTCAACAGGGGAAGCACCAGAGAGCTGGTTAATGATGTCAGTCAATAAGGGAAGCAGCAGAGAGCTGGTTAATGATGTCAGTCAATAGGGGAAGCAGCAGAGAGCTGGTTAATGATGTCAGTCAATAGGGGAAGCAGCAGAGAGCTGGTTAATGATGTCAGTCAATAGGGGAAGCACCAGAGAGCTGGTTAATGACAGGGAATAAGCCATTGAAGGGGTGTGGACAATTTCAACCTCCAGGTGAAATGACCAAACAGGTACAACCCTAACTGAAACCATGTCTGACTTCTTTAACCAGCAGTACCATACACTGTGCTTTAAAATAAAATAAAATACAATATGTGTTTGCTATAGCACGAGTGTCTTTCAAACCTGGGCATCAGAGACCTCTGTAACGAGTAGAAAATATGTGTTTGCTATAGCATCCCAGACCTCTGTAATGAGTAGAAAATATGTGTTTGCTATAGCATCTCAGACCTCTGTAACGAGTAGAAAATATGTGTTTGCTATAGCATCTCAGACCTCTGTAACGAGTAGAAAATATGTGTTTGCTATAGCATCCCAGACCTCTGTAACGAGTAGAAAATATGTGTTTGCTATAGCATCCCAGACCTCTGTAACGAGTAGAAAATATGTGTTTGCTATAGCATCCCAGACCTCTGTAACGAGTAGAAAATATGTGTTTGCTATAGCATCTCAGACCTCTGTAACGAGTAGAAAATATGTGTTTGCTATAGCATGCGTGTCTTTCAGACCTGGGCATCCTGCAGAACCTCTTGCTAATCCTGTAGCCAAAGGATATGTGTTGATTTAGCCAGCTCCTTGCTGGGAGATGGAATATAGCTGAACATGGACATATTTTTCGGCATTGTTTCACCTGCTGTAAGTGGGAGCACATGTCTCTTTGCAGCTTTTCTTTTGTCTTTAATGCAAACCACATTGCTGATAAGTTACACCAAACCTGAGAAGGATTCCATTCAGCGCTTGGGTGACCTCCGAGGCTGCTCCAGAGAACAAAGGTATTGCCATCTCTAACTGAATCTTTTCCCGCTTATCCTCTTATGTTAAAAAAACAAAACCAGAACCGTTCTCAGGATTTTGAGGTAGGGGGGTCCAATCCCCTCCACCCCAGTTTTTTTCGGGGAAAAATCTGAGTTGTACTATTTTTCCAAGTTATAACTTGAAGGTAACTAAGTAGCAAGCTTACTGTAAACAGAAGACAGTATTCTGCAGACAGCAGCTTCTGTATTAGCGAGTTACTATTATAGTTGACTGGCTCTTTCTGCTGGCTCCTATATGCATTTTAAAAATCTTTCGCACAATCCTTGTAAATGTTTACTATGATATATCATGGCATAAATACACTGCAGAAAACAAAAAAAACATGTAGAAGAGCAGAGTAAAATCATAGCGAAAACCTGGTAAACCACTGGTAATAAATACAGTGAATTACAGACATCTATGATAAAGTATGCTGAAAACATGTCTAGCCATGGTAAAGCACAATAAATGGATAACATTGACTGCTGAGGTCTTCAGCCAATCAGAGCGTACATTTCGCCTTTATTATGCCACAATAAATCACAAAAAAACAAACAATTCATGACATCAACCGCACCATGTTGAGTTTTTACTACGCTTTATTCTCAATATCGGTACGGTTGATCTCACCTGCTTTGCAAATTCATACCTGAGGCATGGGTGGGATAAGCATGGCAAGCTGCACTATCACTGTTCAGATTTACCATGGCTTACACCCTCACACAAGACACAGGCCTGCCTGGGTGACCTTGTGACTGCATCAGTACAGCCATGGCAGAGCTGTGAGGTCACTGCATTCTGCTGTCTGTGGCGTTCCACTAGATTCCAAGTAAGGCTTTTGCTATTCAGCCCTTCAATGCTCGTCCGGTTCCAAACAGCTGATTGACCCAAGGACTCTGTCTATCAGCTCTGAAAGGATCCCAATGACTCAGCAGCAACAACAAGGCATGGTAACCCATCCCATACCCTCAGCACTCTCTGTGTATAAAAGGGTTTCATTCCCTCTGTCCTGAGTCTGTCTCCGATCAATTCCCAACTGTGATTAAAGCTGGTGTTCATTTGTTGTGAATTGTGCATTGATAATTCATTGATCATTCATTTGGTATACATTTCTCCTTAGAGACTATCACGTTTTTACCTTTTTTTGCCCTCTTTAAATGAACAGCATTTTAAAGTGCATGGGACAGAGCGAACCAGATAAGGGAACAGCATTCTCATTGTTGAATCAAGACTGCCCCCTGGTGCAGACAGACCACATTTCAGGCTTATTTCCATCCAGACACTGGGTCATTTCTAACCCTCTGTACTGGCTGGAAGCACAGCGCTCAGAGACAGCGTCACTGGAATATTCACATGGAATCCATTTCCATTCCACTTAAAGTGGGAAAAGCTTTTTCGAGAAGGAAACATTTAGTTCAGTTAATAACTCCCTCGGTCTGTGGCATGTGAACATGATCTCTGAGAGTACATGCAGCATTGAGATGAGGTGCTGCACTGCACAAGTGCACAGCACCAGTTTATATTTCTACACAATTTGAAATGTCTAATTCGATGTCACCTCACAGCCCACTGTGACCCTCTTACTGCTCAGGAGGAGTGAAGATCAACGGGCCTGACTAGCGGGGGTCGCTAAAGCAGGATGAGGTGCACTGTGCATTGTATCATTTTAAGATGAGGTGCACTGTGCATTGTATCATTTTAAGATGAGGTGCACTGTGCATTGTATCATTTTAAGATGAGGTGCACTGTGCATTGTATCATTTTAAGATGAGGTGCACTGTGCATTGTATCATTTTAAGATGAGGTGCACTGTGCATTGTATCATTTTAAGATGAGGTGCACTGTGCATTGTATCATTTTAAGATGAGGTGCACTGTGCATTGTATCATTTTAAGATGAGGTGCACTGTGCATTTTATCATTTTGAGATGAGGTGTGAATTGCTCTTTTATCTTTTTTTTAAATGCTTCATAATATATAAAGGCACTGTTAGAGACTGTAGGCTTCTTGTAGAAATGGTTGTCTAAATGTACCCCTTGTTGCAGCAATGCCTTGCCCTTTAGCTCATCCCCTGCAGGGTTGCGCACCCAAAGAGGTCGAGAGGTTTCCAAAAATGTGTCCCAAGTACTGAAGCGTTGGTTGCAAACCCCACAGGAGTGGAGAAGGAGGTGAAGCTGCATGCGCTGCGGCTGTGACATCATGGAACACACAGCCGCACGAGCGCAGAAACAATGGCAGCTGCAGGAGCCGACCATTGAATCAGGACCGGAGTGTATCTGTGGTGAAAGACGCCTCTCTCACGTTTCTTCTTTCATAATGCGCTGCTTTCAACACCTCCCACGGGTTGAAAGAGGGCTGACACAGGCCAGGTCATGCAATATTGGAGGCCTGATAGAATCAACTTTACTGCAGCACAAACCTAGCACAATTCATAGGGCTAGATAGACTGTATAAATATTTTTTGCGACATTGCATTGTGTCTTGAATTATTGTGCATTTACATAATAGTTACTTAGTAAATACATGTGTAATTACACCTAGTTAGACTATACTTAATGTGTAAATCTTTTTGCACAATATAACCTTAACCTTAACACTATCCCTATTCCTAACCCTAACCCTAACCCTTTTCTGATACAATTGTGTACTTACATATATGGTGCAAGTAACTTAGTAACTACTATGTAAATACACAGTAATTAGAGACTCTTAAAGTAAAGTGTTACCCCATTTTGGTATTGTTTTATTGTTAATAGATTGTTGAGAGACAGTATATTTCAAGACTGTTGGTGGGTAAGATTATTTTTTCCAAACTGTAACTGTGTTTCACAAGAGATTCGTATTCTCTTTGCACCATTCCCAGGTGTTTGGAATTGCAGACAGTGGACCAAAAACAGTAACAATACACTTTGTATGAGTTTAACACAACTCCTCCATGCTTACCTCCAAGGTTCACAAAGCTCTTATTGCAAACATAACAGCTACACAATTATACAGCACAGTGTCGTCTTCTTACTGTAACTGAGATCTGCCCTTGAGAGCTGGCGTACGTGTGTGCGTGTGTGCATGCACGTGTGAGTGTGTGTGTATGTGTGTGAATGTGTGTTTGTGTGAATGTGTGTGTGTGTGTATGTGTGTGTATGTGTGCATGCGCGTGTGTGTGTGAATGTGTGTGTGAATGTGTGTGTGTGTGTATGCGTGTCTGGAAAATTTTTCCTTCAGTTATTGGTACAAAAAAAAAGGTCAGTTATTCATATTCTTTATTTATTTAGCAGTTAATAAATTAGCATCAGACAGTGATGAAGGATGAATAAAAAAGGTGTTTAATCAGAAATATATTTATTTATACTGTAAATTTACATAACAGGGTGAACATTTAAAAATCGCGATTGATTATCAATGCTTTGTGAGAGAAGAGCAATTAACATTGTAAATGTAACATCAATGGAAGTGATACCACTCATACGCATGTGAACTGCAGTACCATTGAACAGTGAAAAAGCTGTACTGGATCTGAAGAGTCCTAACCAGCAAATAGCAAAGATAAGCACTGTGTGGGCTGCTCCTGAGAGAAATGTACAAACAGACTGGATTACTCTGCCTTTCCTTATAACAGTTTACATTGTACATTTGCACCTGCATTTTGCAGTTATCCCATGCGTTTTATTAGTCATTTACCACGGTACAGTATATCATTCGTTTATTTTTACCACACCTCTGTGCTTTACAATGTTTACCTATGTTTTACCATGCTTTCACTACACTTAGTTTATACTAATCCAATGAAAAGGGAATTCTGGATCTTTTTAGGATAATTCAAAATTTTAACATTAGAAATTTTTGACAGATATATCCAATATAATTATATTAGAGACACTGTACAAAGTGGTGCTTGCCTGTGGATTTGTTATCCTTCTTTTACAATTACGATCAAGCAAATGCCAGAACAAGACAGTTCTGTGTAATAGCAACCTGCTTCTTTAGTGCTGCGGATCGTAGGTAACACTTCCAATGGAGTAGCGCTGTCATGATGAATTTTACGGGAGGATATTAAATCAGGGGATCAATGACATGCTTATTTCCAAAGAAGCCCTGCTAAGTGTGAGCAGGACGTAGCTTTGCTACAGCATTGCCATTTCCAAAGAAGCCCTGCTAAGTGTGTATTTGTTTTGTATTTTGTATTTAATTATATCCTGATGCAACTATCACTGACACTGTTATCTGCTCCATTATTGAATCGTATTTTGTCATACTTGTACTTGCTAGAACCAAAGTCATTGTATTTATCTTGCTCTTAATTGTATTATTAATTGTACTGTGATTCTTGAAATGTATTTGTTTACAACTGTAAGTCGCCCTGGATAAGGACGTCTGCTAAGAAATAAATAATAATAATAATAAGTGTGAGCTACGTACTTTGCTATAGCATGACCCTTTCCAAAGAAGCCATGCTAAGTGTGGGCAGGGTGTAGCTTTGATACAGCATTGCCCTTTCCAAAGAAGCCCTGCTAAGTGTGGGCAGGATGTAGCTTTGATACAGCATTGCCCTTTTTTTGCATGTCTTCTTCTTTCCAAAGAAGTCCTGACCCCTTGAAGGGGAAACTCTTTAAAGAGGGTAGATCTTTTCCCATGCAGGCTGGTCTTATAAAGAGAGGAACTGGCTGTTGTGCAGGAAGAAGCCTGGGAATCAATACCACTGAAATCACTGATTTTATTTTAGCTTTAAAATCGACTGCTTCTTGCTTCCAGGGTCTTCTTCCACTTGCTTAGGGCACGTTCAATCTGAAGTGTTACCAACAGCAGACAGGAAAGACATGTGTAAACAGGGAGAGGGATGCCACATTCAGAACAATAGAAAAGAATAAAACACAGGAAATCATTCTGAACAATTTGGCCCAATTGACAAAACAAGCCCATTTTGATTATTTAAACCCATTTTGAAGTTCAACTGTTTTTTAGAGTTGCTTTTCAAAGCACTGTTTAATCCAAGAAACTCTCAGAAAAACAGCCCCTGAAACAGCCCTTGTTAACTGAGCCCATTGTGTTCTGGAAATCTCTAGACTTGAACTTGAACTTGGGAGAAACCGGGTTGTACCGAAATGTGCTAAACAGCGGTGCCGTGTCTGAATTGCTTTACATGACAGTCTATGGTTCTGCTGTTGAAAAACACCACTGTGCTAAGGAGGTAAATGTATAGGGTGTCGCACAGATTGTTTTAGTTCCTTAGGAAAATGTGTGACTGCATCTTAGCTTGTACAAGCGGCATATTCTGTTATATACATATTCTTTACTTTATCTCAATCCTGCTGATGCAGCTACCACTACTTCTCCTGCCTTCAAGGAAACTTCTGCCACCAAAGAAATTCAGCTTCTCGGGAGTTATTCCTGGGAATTAAATGAAACTCTGCAGTTTCTTTTCAAAACTATCAACTATCGAAGCACTTGAACGCATGGCTTGTGGTTTCTGTATTGTGTTCACGATTTTAAATCTACCTATGAGGGCCCTGATGATTTGTTACAGTCGTGTGTGTCCTGTCTGTCTCAGCGCCCCCTGCTGGAGGTGGATTTGACTGCAGGGGTGCCACCGTGGTTGGAATATCTCCAGATTCTTATTGGACGAGGCCTGGGGGAGAATTAAAAAAAAAAAAAAGAAACCATCAAATCACATGAAGTGACATCGGTCACTAACTTCTATTTCAATCTGTACAAAACACTGAGCTCTAAGACACATTCTCATCCCTCCAGTGCTGTCATTACAAACACTGAGCACTAACACACATTCTCATCCCTCCAGCGCTGTCATTACAAACTCTGAGCACTAACACACATTCTCATCCCTCCAGCGCTGTCATTACAAACACTGAGCACTAACACACATTCTCATCACTCCAGCACTGTCATTACAAACACTGAGCACTAACACACATTCTCATCCCTCCAGCGCTGTCATTACAAACACTAAGCACTAACACACATTCTCATCCCTCCAGCGCTGTCATTACAAACACTAAGCACTAACACACATTCTCATCCCTCCAGCGCTGTCATTACAAACACTGAGCACTAACACACATTCTCATCCCTCCAGCGCTGTCATTACAAACACTGAGCACTAACACACATTCTCATCCCTCCAGCGCTGTCATTACAAACTCTGAGCACTAACACACATTCTCATCCCTCCAGCGCTGTCATTACAAACACTAAGCACTAACACACATTCTCAGCCCTCCAGAGCTGTCATTACAAACTCTGAGCACTAACACACATTCTCATCCCTCCAGCGCTGTCATTACAAACACTGAGCACTAACACACATTCTCAGCCCTCCAGCGCTGTCATTCTCCTGCATCTTGATAATAAGTGACTTTTTAGCCCTCCACCTCAATAAATAGCATTATTACTCTGTCACCCTTCCAGTCAAGCAAGCTATATAAAGGGAAACACATGGTGCTGGTCATACCTTTCCATGTTGAGTACTTCTGTTTATTCTGTATTTTCTTCTAGTCTTTAGAGGGAAAAAAGAAATGCAATTTAATCAAGCAAACTGGTTTGCATGTGTCTCAAAGGTGATGTTGTATTGTTGTAATTCCTTGTCTGCAGTGAATGCAAATGCACTTTGCAGTTTCTCTAATTACTGTGTGTTTACATAGTAGTTACTTTTTAAATACATGCGTACTTACACAGTTCCAGTGTTATTATGCAGTTAAATGCACTTAATGTTGCATGATATAACCCAAATCCTAACCTTAACTCTAAACCTAACTCTAAAGCTAACCCTACCCCCCTAACCCTAACCCGTTTCTGATACAATTGTGTACTTGCATATGTCGTGCATATAAGTACATTGTAGCTATGCATAATTATAGTGTCATTATGTGTAGACGCACATGTATTTACTTTGCTGCTGTTTTACTGTCCAGGCAATTCTGTGTGGAGCAGCTACCAGGCTATTTAAGATCAGAAGTTCAACAACTGATTGCTTGAACTGGTTTAAAGGTTCATAATTAATTCAGCAGCAGGGTATTATAGAGCTCTTTGTCATACTGTAATAATAATCCCAGTATAGATATTTACATACACTTCTCTGTATCATCAGTATACCACAAGAAAGTGAATTGCAAAGTGTAGGAGCTTGCTGGTGTTCATCTCCGTAGACAGTGGTTGACATGATTTGAACTTCAGGTAGATTTCACCAGTTGTGGCTGGTGACCAAAATTGATGGGTGTTCACACCTCAGATGCAGGTGAGGTAAATTAACAAAAAAAAAAGAAAAATTGCCGAACACAGCAAGATATTACTGAGCTTAAGTTAAAGCACTGCTGAAGTTGAACAAATAAGAGAAATAACATTAATTTAAAGTTAGACAAAGTTAGACAAAATTTTACCTGTGAATTATATTATGATATCTATAATATCTAAACAGCTTAAACGTTTTCTGTCTTTCCGCAAAGTAACACACCATGCAAGACTGAGAAGAGACGAAGTCGTGCTGCTAATATTTACAGAGTGAGAAGAGACAAAGTCGTGCTGCTCATATTTACAGAGTGAGAAGAGACAAAGTCGTGCTGCTCATATTTACAGAGTGAGAAGAGACGAAGTCATGCTGCTCATATTTACAGAGTGAGAAGAGACAAAGTCGTGCTGCTCATATTTACAGAGTGAGAAGAGACGAAGTCGTGCTGCTTATATTTACAGAGTGAGAAGAGACGAAGTCATGCTGCTCATATTTACAGAGTGAGAAGAGACAAAGTCGTGCTGCTCATATTTACAGAGTGAGAAGAGACAAAGTCGTGCTGCTCATATTTACAGAGTGAGAAGAGACGAAGTCGTGCTGCTTATATTTACAGAGTGAGAAGAGACGAAGTCATGCTGCTCATATTTACAGAGTGAGAAGAGACGAAGTCGTGCTGCTCATATTTACAGAGTGAGAAGAGACAAAGTCGTGCTGCTCATATTTACAGAGTGAGAAGAGCCAAAGTCGTGCTGCTCATATTTACAGAGTGAGAAGAGCCAAAGTCATGCTGCTCATATTTACAGAGTGAGAAGAGCCAAAGTCGTGCTGCTCATATTTACAGCCTTTGTTGTCTTGGCACATGCGCACTGATCACCTGATCACCTTGTTCGCTACCATCCAATCATTTTTAAGCCATTTTTAAGCCAATCATAGCCAGTCCTGGCTGACGGCTGGCTGCTACTGCGCATGTGCACGCGGATTTGGATGCATTATAGAGCGAGCACTGCCTGGCTTCAGTCCATTAAAAGATGGGATGAATGGCATTGTTGATGTGCCAGTGTCACGTGAGAGGGGGAATGAAACGCACATCACCCAGAAGAAGGGAGGTGCAATTCATTAATAAGAGACTGTGGGTTCGGCGAGCAAGCAAACACTGTTCACCGGCTGCCCCTGGATTTCACGACACCCTGCTCATTAGGAATTCCCGTTAACATATGGCTTGCATTGTTAAACCTCCTCATAACCCCTCTGCTGAGCTGGGAGTTCCCAGCCCACAGCAGGATCTCCTTGCTCCTAGTCCTCCTCTCAGCCCCCTTGCCTATGGGGTTAAATGCTAGGCAAAGACATCAATTATAAAAAAGAAAAGAAGAAACAAACAACAAAGCAAGGTTGCTGAGTTGTATGCAGTAATACTACTGGGAAATTAAACGAAGCAGGCCTATTATTTGTGCCCATTATTTACAGTTGAACTGCGTGTTTTACACAACTCCATTACACTGCAGCACAGGGACTGCAGCACAGGGACTGCAGCACAGGGACTGCAGTAAGGGAGGCACTGATCAGCAGACCTTCCATAGCAGAGCTGCTGTTGGGTTATTGTTTATTATCATTTTAAAAGATGAGTGGCTAAATTCACAAAATGTCAGCTCTGATTGTGAACTCTACAAACCTAAAATGAGAGTCTCTTAAAGATGCTATAGTTGTTTATGCTGTGCATGTGTTGTTTTTTAATATCTGGTTGTAACCTACCTGTCCCACTCGACTTGGCTTGACTGGCAGCTACTGTGGCAGGGTCAGCTGGCAGCCCCACATATACACCGCCGTAATTCCTTCAGCGAGTGAACCGACAACAAAATATAAAGAATTACATTCACATTATCACTATATTACAGTACTGAGTATCACTGCTTTCAATTTGTCAGGATGTGGAAATCACATAGCAAAAGAACGAGGGGACACAACACCCTTGTAAATCGCACCCACTTCCCAAGGGGGCAGCTACAGAAAAGAGCATTGCTAATGAAAATGTAGTCCGACTATGCCAACCCCAAATTATCTAGGTAGTATTGGCTGCTCTGCAAGCAATACTAGTGGTATACCATTGTAAACCCTGGTAGGAAACAACAGCATTTGAAAAGTTTCATGCCACTAACCTTTTTTTTTCATCATCTGATGTGGACTCTTCTGTCCTGTAAAGTGCAAAGATGTTACATGTTAACAAATGCAGTACCTGCTGTCTAGAAAAATGTAATGTCAGTTACATGCAATCGTAATTTAACCAAATCAATTTTATAAGTAACATGAACAATTCCGCTTAGTTGGCCGAGCCCCAGCACATTATCCCAGATATTCTTTGATTGAATCCCCTAATTAGTTGTAGTGAATGATGTTTGATCAGCATTCTCTTCTGTATTAATGACAGGCACTGTTGTTACTCTGCATTTTTAATGAAATTGACATCATCTTGAGATATCATCAGAAATCCGAAAATGATTTACCTTTCTTCTCTGTCCACAAAAGGGAATGCAAAGCAAAAGAAAACATAAGTCAAGCCTTAACAGAACATATTCAAATTGCACATTATGTCCTATCAGGTCCTTTGTTGCAGTTTCTCATTTTGGTTCGACAGAAGCTGCCTTTAAAGAGGAACCATTGAAGCTGCCTTTTTAAAGCACTGTTGGTTGTGTTGGTTTTGCTGCGGAACATGATCTCTCCTCACCCACACTCTGGGTCCGTGTCTGTGTGGGGAGAGATGGAGTGGGTGGAGGTTATCCCTCCTGTACTGACAACACAACACACTCCATTACCTGACAGAACTAATAGATGGAGTGGCTGGCTGTCAGAGGAGGGTAGGAGAGCAGGCTGGGGCGGGGGTTGGGAAGGCTCCTGTAGAGGACCATTTATGATCACCAGCTCTTAAAGTGATAGTACTGATGCTAACAAAGTAATTCCATGGAACTAACCTGATAGTCTCATATGTGTAGTGTTGAAACACACTTGATATAGTAAACATGCATTATTATTTAAAAACATGGCATCTGGTGCTACACTGGGTTAAATAAATCTCTGTTTGCAAGCCATGCTTTCAGATGGTGTTGCACTTCCTTTTTATAATATAATAAAAGAATGTGCATGCCGTTGTTTGTTTGTGTAATGAAAAACATATTCATGTTAAAATAAATACAAAGTAATTTACTAAACATGTGGTTTACTTCACAGGACAACAATCTGAGACCAAATGACTGTCAGAATATATTATCAGGAAAGAGTAGCAGGCTGTGCAGACTGTGTAAACGAGTTTCTCTTCTGTTAGAAGCTTACTAATACTACTCTCAAACAACAGGAAACAATGTGAGGGTAAAACAAACACACATCTAACAGTGTGAGGGTAAAACAAACACATCTAACAGTGTGAGGGTAAAACAAACACATCTAACAGTGTGAGGGTAAAACAAACACATCTAACAATGTGAGGGTAAAACAAACACATCTAACAGTGTGAGGGTAAAACAAACACATCTAACAGTGTGAGGGTAAAACAAACACATCTAACAACGTGAGGGTAAAACAAACACATCTAACAGTGTGAGGGTAAAACAAACACATCTAACAGTGTGAGGGTAAAACAAACCCATCTAACAGTGTGAGGGTAAAACAAACACATCTAACAGTGTGAGGGTAAAACAAACACATCTAACAGTGTGAGGGTAAAACAAACACATCTAACAGTGTGAGGGTAAAACAAACACATCTAACAATGTGAGGGTAAAACAAACACATCTAACAGTGTGAGGGTAAAACAAACACATCTAACAGTGTGAGGGTAAAACAAACACATCTAACAGTGTGAGGGTAAAACAAACACATCTAACAGTGTGAGGGTAAAACAAACACATCTAACAGTGTGAGGGTAAAACAAACACATCTAACAGTGTGAGGGTAAAACAAACACATCTAACAATGTGAGGGTAAAACAAACACATCTAACAGTGTGAGGGTAAAACAAACACATCTAACAATGTGAGGGTAAAACAAACACATCTAACAATGTGAGGGTAAAACAAACACATCTAACAATGTGAGGGTAAAACAAACACATCTAACAGTGTGAGGGTAAAACAAACACATCTAACAGTGTGAGGGTAAAACAAACACATCTAACAATGTGAGGGTAAAACAAACACATCTAACAGTGTGAGGGTAAAACAAACACATCTAACAATGTGAGGGTAAAACAAACACATCTAACAGTGTGAGGGTAAAACAAACACATCTAACAATGTGAGGGTAAAACAAACACATCTAACAGTGTGAGGGTAAAACAAACACATCTAACAATGTGAGGGTAAAACAAACACATCTAACAGTGTGAGGGTAAAACAAACACATCTAACAGTGTGAGGGTAAAACAAACACATCTAACAATGTGAGAGTAAAACAAACACATCTAACAGTGTGAGGGTAAAACAAACACATCTAACAATGTGAGGGTAAAACAAACACATCTAACAGTGTGAGGGTAAAACAAACACATCTAACAATGTGAGGGTAAAACAAACACATCTAACAGTGTGAGGGTAAAACAAACACATCTAACAGTGTGAGGGTAAAACAAACACATCTAACAATGTGAGAGTAAAACAAACACATCTAACAGTGTGAGGGTAAAACAAACACATATCTAACAATGTGAGGGTAAAACAAACACATCTAACAGTGTGAGGGTAAAACAAACACATCTAACAATGTGAGGGTAAAACAAACACATCTAACAGTGTGAGGGTAAAACAAACACATCTAACAATGTACAGGTAAAACATATCTAACATCCATAAGTGCTACTACAATAAGAGATGAATTCATATGGACACCATTTGCCTCAAGTAAAGAATCCACCATTGAGTTTACATGAAGAACAGCTGAACACAGCATTGCTCACAGGAATGATTCCACCATTGAGTTTACATGAACAGCTGAACACAGCATTGTTCACACAGACACACAGTACCCATGTGTTTCCAATGCAGACTGGTTATAACGGCACAGCACTAGCATTCTGAAAACCACAGTAAAGCACATTGGATAGAGAGCACTGTATAGGCATTGGAAAAGGGACTGTGCACATTTACCAGGGCAAGCATTCTTAATGGCAGCTTCTCATATGCAATGCAATGTTACAACTCACAGCACATCAGTGGAGACCCTGGGTACTTACGCCTCGTTCACAGCTCCAGCTGGACCTGGAATTACAAGAAACAAGAGATTGAGATGGACAGTAATGCTGGGGTATGTAAAGTCCCCTGAGGTGTAGAGAAGCAGAACATCCCCCAGGGCTGTGAGGTCAAACATGGCCCAGAAACAGCTCCACAATGTTGCCTTCATTTTCCTAAGATGTGGCTGTGTAGTGTAAAGAATATCTTCATATCTCCAATTCAATTCTAACAAACAACAATCAAGAACCAAACACTATTCAATACACTGTACAGTGACTCCCCACAGTGCTGACTGATTCAATACACTGTACAGTGATTCCTCACAGTGCTGACTGATTCAATACACTGTACAGTGACTCCTCACAGTGCTGACTGATTCAATACACTGTACAGTGACTCCTCACAGTGCTGACTGATTCAATACACTGTACAGTGACTCCCCTCAGTGCTGACTGATTCAATACACTGTACAGTGACTCCTCACAGTGCTGACTGATTCAATACACTGTACAGTGACTCCTCACAGTGCTGACTGATTCAATACACTGTACAGTGACTCCTCACAGTGCTGACTGATTCAATACACTGTACAGTGACTCCTCACAGTGCTGACTGATTCAATACACTGTACAGTGACTCCCCACAGTGCTGACTGATTCAATACACTGTACAGTGATTCCTCACAGTGCTGACTGATTCAATACACTGTACAGTGACTCCTCACAGTGCTGACTGATTCAATACACTGTACAGTGACTCCTCACAGTGCTGACTGATTCAATACACTGTACAGTGACTCCCCACAATGCTGACTGATTCAATACACTGTACAGTGACTCCTCACAGTGCTGACTGATTCAATACACTGTACAGTGACTCCTCACAGTGCTGACTGATTCAATACACTGTACAGTGACTCCTCACAGTGCTGACTGATTCAATACACTGTACAGTGACTCCCCACAATGCTGACTGATTCAATACACTGTACAGTGACTCCTCACAGTGCTGACTGATTCAATACACTGTACAGTGACTCCTCACAGTGCTGACTGATTCAATACACTGTACAGTGACTCCCCACAATGCTGACTGATTCAATACACTGTACAGTGACTCCTCACAGTGCTGACTGATTCAATACACTGTACAGTGACTCCTCACAGTGCTGACTGATTCAATACACTGTACAGTGACTCCTCACAGTGCTGACTGATTCAATACACTGTACAGTGACTCCTCACAGTGCTGACTGATTCAATACACTGTACAGTGACTCCTCACAGTGCTGACTGATTCAATACACTGTACAGTGACTCCCCACAGTGCTGACTGATTCAATACACTGTACAGTGACTCCCCTCAGTGCTGACTGATTCAATACACTGTACAGTGACTCCTCACAGTGCTGACTGATTCAATACACGGTACAGTGACTCCTCACAGTGCTGACTGATTCAATACACTGTACAGTGACTCCTCACAGTGCTGACTGATTCAATACACGGTACAGTGACTCCTCACAGTGCTGACTGATTCAATACACTGTACAGTGACTCCTCATAGTGCTGACTGATTCAATACACTGTACAGTGACTCCCTGCAGTGCTGACTGATTCAATACACTGTACAGTGACTCCTCACAGTGCTGACTGATTCAATACACTGTACAGTGACTCCCTGCAGTGCTGACTGATTCAATACACTGTAATAACATGGTAGTTAGCAGTGGCATGGGAATGGCCTTGTGGGTAACATCTCGCTACCTGATGTAATTACACACATATTGTAACAGCTGTCACTGTCATGTAAGAGCAGGGAATGTCAGTAGTTACCCAATTATTACCGTGGTAGCACAAGGTTATGCACGCTGTGTAAAGTACTACCGTTTCTAAACATATTACCTAACTATTAACAAACAATGAAATGTTAGTCAGCTCAATTTCACATTTAATTGACTGAAAGAATGAGACCACTACAGTAAGTCTGAGTCTTGAATGTGAACAGTATTGGTAAATAAATGAGGTATCAATTCAAACTCCTATGCTGGTGTTTCATCTAAGCTTTCTGCAGGCAAGGGTTTCACTTTGATTTATAGGATGAAAGCCCTTCCGGTTTTTTATCTCCCTGTCTACTGTCTCGGATAAAATCTCTGATACATTTTTGAAGTCCCCCCTGAAAAGAATAATTGAACTAATCTCAATGTGAATCAACACAGACCTGGCATGCTGAGAGTCGGCCCATCTGACCGCTAAACGGGTTTCTTTGTATTGTTAACTCCTTGCGGGCGGCTTCTGTTAGAATATCTCATTGCGCTAACACTTTATGTTGAGTGGCATGAACACATATTTAATTACTATGCAATTAACCATGTGCTGACGTTTAGTTTCATATTACTAAACAGTCAATCTATCATCAGCCATTTGAGCTCATATTTCATATGCATGTTGAGTATTTTTTTATTACTTATTAAAAGTTAACCCGGCTGAAAAAGTGACGAAGTAAGGAGTGATTTTCACAGCGCAAGGCAGCACACAGGAAGCTGCTCATTACCGGAAACATAATGAATGAATAAACAGCAGAGCAGCTATTACTGAACGAGAGCTGCAGTGTCTGCTGATGCTTAACAAAGGATTGAAAGCTCTCTGGGGCACTCAAGCTGCTCCCTAATGACACTTGACTAGTTTTGTGTTTAATTTCCAGCACAGATCAGTGTAATGATGTCATGTGCAGTTGTTCCTTTGCACTGACTCAGCACCCAGGACAGAAACTACCTGAAAAGCAAGCCCCTCGGAGACAGTGCCCAGGTACCCCGGTGCCCCGGTGCCACGTCAAGACCTCATCACAGTGACAGGTGGCGTGAGGACGCTTGTGTGGTTCGGGCTGATCTCAGCGCTCATCTCAAGTGTGCAGCGGGTTCTCCTCTCTGATGGGTTATATTTATTAATTACAGTCGCAGCTCAACGTCAGGAGGGCAGTGTGTGGTGATCACTGCTTCGGGAATGACAGCGGCAGTCAGGCGGCACAGACAGCAGGTTAAAGCTCTGCTGTTCTTTGTTCTTTTAGTCTAAAACAGAGTGTTACTGATTATGATCCTGGGAAGGTGATATGCAGTCCTGCTATAATGTACTGATGGTGCGGGAGCCATAGTTGAAAGACTGCACTCTTTGTGTTCAGCATCAGAGCAGTGATACAGGTGCAAGCCATGTGATCATACCATCTTAGAACTGGCTCTGTGATATTAAGGGACACCTTAAAACTTCATTAGGAAGGCAGTTCTGTGTGATAAAGAACACACACACAATAATTTTTTGCTCTCAAGGGAGAGCACTTCTATGCACTCAGCCTGTCTGATTTGTTGGCTATGTTGGTTATGAAAATGATCACTAAACGCATTCTCTTTAAATAGTGCTGTTTATAACGCGGCACACCCTGGGAGTACTCGCGCGCTGTTAGAGAGGAAGTGCAGCAAATGATTTCCCTGCAGCTGGATCATGTGAAAGGCACCGTGAATTAAAAAAAAGGCAACGTGGACCATAAATACTTTTATGGTTTTTAATAATTTTAAAAAGGGTGGAAACACGTGACCTCGTCTGCAAAGTGTGTGTGTGTGTGTGTGTGTGTGTGTGTGTGTGAGAGAGAGAGTGTGTGTGTGTGTGAGAGAGACAGTGTGTGTGTGTGTGTGTGTGTGTGAGAGAGAGTGTGTGTGTGTGTGTGTGAGAGAGAGAGAGAGTGTGTGTGTGTGTGTGTGTGTGTGTGTGTGTGTGTGTGTGTGTGTGTGTGGGAGAGAGAGAGTGTGTGTGTGTGTGAGAGAGACAGTGTGTGTATGTGTGTGTGTGTGAGAGAGAGAGTGTGTGTGTGTGAGAGAGAGAGAGTGTGTGTGTGTGTGTGTGTGTGTGTAGAGAGAGTGTGTGTGTGTGTGTGTGTGTGTGTGAGAGAGAGAGAGTGTGTGTGTGTGAGAGAGAGAGAGAGAGAGAGAGAGAGAGAGAGATCAGCCACTTCCAGGTCCAGGGGAATGTGCTGCTCTGTGGGGATTTTAACGCCAGGACAGGCTCAGAGCCTGACTGTATAAACTCCCAGGGTAACAGGCATGTATTTGGAAAGAGCCCTCTGTACCTCTCACCTACTACAATCCAGAGAAACAACCCTGACCCTGTCGTAAACAAGAACGGGAGAGAATTAGTGCATCTCTGTCAAGCCCTGGGTCTGTACATCGTTAATGGCAGGATCAGAGGGGACTCTTTAGGGAGGTTCACGTTTTGCTCAGCTCTTGGGACAAGCGTAGTCGACTATGCCATCACTGACATGGACCCCTCCTCTCTTAATGCATTCACTGTCAGGCAACAAACCCCTCTATCAGACCACAATCAAATCACTGTGTTCCTGAAAAGGACAGGTCAGTCTAGCACCGCACAGACACAGCCCAGTAAGCTGTACAATCTGAATCAAACATACAGATGGGCTTCAAATAGTGCAGAGGAATTTAACAAGGCAATCAGTTCTACTAAAATAACTAACCTCATGAACACTTTCCTCAACACACAGTACCAACCAAATGTGTCAGGACTAAATCTGGCAGTTAAAGACATCAATAAGATATTTGAGAATGCAGCCACAATGGCAAATCTTAAAAAGAACAAAAAGAAAATACAGCAGAAACAAAAACACAAACAAAGCTGGTTTGATGATGAGTGTAAATCTATTCGAACAAACCTA